>JANHZU010002973.1:77140-87904 GCA_032468055.1 Acrochordus granulatus
AAGGTTTTATTTTCTGACTTTTTAAGCAACATTTCGCGGGCCGTTCAAAGCCGGCCGGCGGGCCGTGTTTGGCCTGCGGGCCTCGAAATGCCCAGGTCTGGATTAACCTCTTGTCTTCTAGAACAGCCGTATCAACAGCTCCAGGGTCTGCCTCTTATCGCGCCTCTGGTCCCGACACGGTGCAGTTTGGGCACAAAGAAATCTCTGTCCAAACCAAAAAGGAGGATTATTCAGAGTCCATTTTCTACTTCCCGAAGCTCAGACCAGTTGGTTTGCCTTCCGCAGCACCAAATGGGCATTTGTCCCCAGGCACAACGTAGCTATGCCTTGACCAACATTTTCAAGCAGCAGGAGACTTGCCAGGTTTATTATTGTTAACACATTTGGAACCTTTCACCGCCCAGTGACAGCTGAGTCTTGCAGTATAAGACTGAAGAAAAGCCAGTTTCTTGTTGGCTCATCTTTAACCATCTTGTTGGCAGTGGCTGGGAAGGCAGGGATAATGAATGCACCAGATACTGTCAGCTGTCAAGATAGGAGCATCAACCACCTTGTTTTCTTGTTTTTTAACTGAATGGTTTTAGAAAGTATTCTGTTGTTTGTAGCAATTAGTCTCATTTGGAGGTTGGCTGGTTGATGGATCTGTCTGATGGCATTTGTGGCACTTCTGGGCTGCCTCATCCCCGGCAACCCTTAAGCGATGAGATTCATAGGCTACAGGTAGTCCTCAACTTACAATGGGTGCCTTAGCAACAGTTCAAAGTTCCAACAGATTACCTGGCAGGGAGTACTTATGACCTGGATTTGAAGTTCTGATGTTTGCCCCCCGCATCATCTGATCGCACTTCGGTCGCTCAGCACCCGGACTGTTTGCAGTATCCCATAGTCATATGACAGCATTTTACAACAATTTTACCAAAAACAATTTCTTCCAGTTTTTGGCAAAGCCGGCCTATAATAAATCATGGATTTGCCTAACAACTGTAGTGTTTACTTAATGACTGGTATTTGCTTAACAATTGCCACCAAAAGGATCATAAAATCAGGTCAGTCATGTGATTGGCAGGCTCTGTTATGGTCGCAACTGAAGGACTGCCTGCCTAAGCAACACATATTTAGATGTCTTGCAAGAGCCATAATGTTTCATGGTTTCTTAGTCGTACAAATGGATGCAAAAATATTGCAACCTTAATGACAAAAGTAGAGCCCTTTAACGTGTAAGGTTCTGCAGCTTGCTACTACTAGCGGATGAGCATGATGCAAGTATGAGTAGACAAATATTTGTTTTGCTCCAGCCACTTCCTGATTTGTTTTGCTTTCCCACCATCACCCACAATAAGAAATATAGTGGAACTAAGAGTAGACCTGGTATAAATAGTCTGCTACTTTGCAGTCAAGATCAACTACATACAGAATATACTACAAACTCAAGACCCTCGTGATCTACGGCTCCTTCTAATTCTCCCTTGCCAGATCTCTATGATTTATCCTTTTGAGCCAGTTTCTTGATTCAGAATCTGTCCCAGAAATCATCAGAAATTTGAGGGAGAAACTTATTACAAGTTTCCCCTCACCCTCCAAGTTAGAGACTTCCATCTATCCTTGAAAAAAGGAAAAAATCTCACAACTTTCACTTTCTGTTGTACATCTAGCCATTATATTGCTAGTCAGAAAATAGTCAGAAAAACACAGAAAACATGGCATTGTATAATTACAGTGACTCCCACATAATTTGCCCATAAACTGATTTTATTAGTGAGGAATTGCTCTGAGAATTGGGATTAAATCAGGTAAAATGCTTATGGAATAATAATAATAGAAGACAAAATAGAGATCCTCCTTCCTATGCTGAGTGCTGTTTATTACTAAACCGATGAGTATAGTTTCCTTTTTCTAAAAATACACAAGTATTTAATAGGAAGTTTAAACCCACAATGGAGCTTGATGTTGTTATTATGGGAAAGCTGTAACCCATTCAACGATATTTGCCATCAGGGACAGTAGCTATTGAAGGGTTTTCCATGGAACTGGAAATAGATTCTAGTCTTTTTCCATGAAGAATGACAAAATCGTCTGTAACTGAAATAAATTCTTGCCAATCTTAGGAAAAGTTCAGGCTAGCTGAAAATGCTGGTAAGGCATATAAAGCAGATTTTTCAAAAGCAAAAAAAACCCCACAATCTAAAATAGAGCAAGTTCCAGAGAAACTCTTTTTTCAGGCTCTAACAGCATGACAACAATGAAAGGTTTTGTAACATCTTACAGACTAGAGATTTAATAGGGACTGAGTTCAAAAAAATAAAAAAACTGTCCTCATAAACCGGGTTAATTAGAGATGTGCATTGATGATTAAAAATTTTCCGTTTTTTCCCACAGCAAACTTCGGCATCAAGCACAAAGTGAACGATTTGGATACAAAGAGGTAAATTGAGCAACTTAAGTCCTTTTCCTTTCAAGAGAAAGGTTTTGTTTACAAGTGGGTGAAGGAAGGAGCTGAAATGTCATCTTCTTGGCTCATTTTAAGAGTTCTATTTGTAGTTTTGAGATGCAAAAGCCATTGCAAATTTGTCTTTTAAGGACATCTGAATACTCTGATCTTCCCCAGGCAGTTGGTATCTGGATTTTTTTAAATTAATTTCTTATCTTTATCCCACCTTTATTATTTTTATAAATATTTCAAGGTGACAAACATACCTAATATTCTTCCTCCTCCTGTTTTCCTCATAACCACCCTGTGAGGTGGGTTGGGCTGAGAGAGAGTCACCTAATCTTTCATGTCTAAGGCAGGACCAAAACTCAAAGTCACCTGGTGATTGGCACAAAATCATTTGACCGGTTTTCATATCTCAAATGGGACAAGAACTCAGTCTCCTGGTTTCCAAACCAAATGAATTTCTGAGACGTGGCTCGCTAGGCTCACCCTCGACCATGCCACCCATTGGCATGAAGTCATGTATGCCAGTCTGATTATGAGAGGCTGAATGAATGCAGAAGTATCTTGCCAAGCTCCTTGCAGGACACATGAGAACACCTGAATTCTGGTGGAATAAATAAACCAAGAAACCATGCTTGAACAAATCAAGTTTCTAAGGCCTCCTGATTGTAACTTGGGATCAGCGCTAATACACTAACTTGAAGCACTAAGCCCTGCCGTTCAGTTTCCCTCTAATCTATCCTGTGTTGGAAGCTAAAGACAATTTGAAGCGTTTGCAGACTATTTTTACAGAAAAGGGTTCAGTTTCAGCAGAGTATATTTATATTTAGAAACTGAGACCACACAGTCAGAATCTCTTTTGCCTTTCTTCTCCAACTTGGGGCCTTCCAGACGTGATAGGATTACAACTCCTGGAATTACCAAATTGATATTGAATGTGCAGAAACGGTTAAATACAGTACTGTTTAAAATTTAAAACTACTAAAATTGTCTTGCTAGATTAGAAAAAGGAATCTCATGCATCTTTTGCGGGGAGGGAGCAATTATCCTGTAATCAGCTATGCTGCAAAATAGAGCTTTGGAAATCAGAAATTCCAGAGAATGCAAGGAAAGGATCAAAATCACATGCATCCTTGGGGAGAGCAGAAACGTCTACTTTATTAATGCAGATAAATGTACAGTTACACAGTCTGGGCTGGATCTCTCCAACCCAGAAAGTCCATCTGTGGTTGTGCTGTGGTTTCTGCGTCAACCAACATTTTTGCCTTCGCAGCGTTCAACAGTTTTAACTGCCTTGGTCACTCAGCACCAATGCCCTGAACCTAATCTCCTGTCTTCCTTTCAGGTGGTTTTGAAAGGTGATGCCAGGAAGCTAAACTTACATGGGGTGAGTAAACCCACTAATGAACCAAAAGAGCTAATTTCTCAGCAATATTGAAATTATTTTTCATATTTTGTTACATCTTTTTGTTTATTTATTGTCCAGACATACGTAGATGTGGTTATGCAAATAGATGTCTCCATGGAGAGAGGTTTGTCGCGGGTGAGCTCAGGATTCTGTCCTGGCTAGATACTCTTCAATATTTTTATAAATGAGATCAGAAGATAAAAGGGATGTTTTGAAAATATGCCGATGACCCAAAGCTCGGGTGGATTGTTAGCCCCTCAAAAGACAGGTTCAAAAAAGATCTTAATATAGTTTAACACTGAGCCTTTTCCAGCAAATGCAGTTCAACAGTGAGAAATGTTTTGTCTAGCACTTAAATAGGAAAAATGAGATGTGCAGGTACAAAATAGAAGCTACCTGGCTCAACACTAGCATTTGTGAGAACAATGCTGCACTGGTCATACCACATTTAGGACACTATGTCCAGTTGTGATTGCCACAATACGAAGAAGGATGTTGAGAAACTGGAAAGAGTACAGAGAAGAGTAAGAAACATGGTGAGGGGCTTAGAAGCGAACTTTATGAAGAATGATAAAAGATCTGCGTTTACTCTAAAGAAGACAAAGTTACGGAAAGATACAATGCCAGTCTTTTGATGTTTGAAGAACTGTCATAGGGAAGAGGGTGTGGATTCACTCTCCACAGCGCCGAAGGGTAGGATGACAACCAATGGTAAGAAGAGAGATCCAAATTCAGTGTAAGGACAACTTTCTGGCCGAGAGCTATGAAGAGCGGCAGGTCCTGCAGCCTGGAATCATGGGTGTTCCAACATCCTGGTTTTGAAACTATAGTTGGATGGACTTTTATTGGGAATGGTCTGAGCATTCCTGCTCTCGGCAGGGAGTTGACTAGAAGACCTTCAAAGGTATGATTCTATCATTCTGTTGAGTGATCAGCTAACGAATCCACAGCAGAAGAAAGAAGGGGAAAATCCAATCTCGCTGAGTGGAGAATTCACACAAGGTCACACTTTGCCACCTCTAGCTTAAAAGATCAGAAAGCTCAGGGGTCAGGCAGACGACACACAGAAAATCTGTGTCATTCCTTTACCAGATATTTGCTTTCCTCACCAAAGGGAGTCTGTTGCAAGAAACATCAGTTATCTGCACAGCCTGTTTAATCTGGTTATTGAATTAACTTATTTTCCAGACTGTCCCAATCTATTGACCAATAAGCGAATACAATACAGTGGGTTGCAAAAATCATAATCAAGGTTAACCCTAATCATGCTTAAATGCTGCACAAATACAACTACTACTTTTTCACCTGATAAGATTAGTGAACACAGCCCGAAAGAATTCTGAACTGGATTTTTTTTTCTGAATTCCAAAACCGAATGGCTGTTATTGTCTTTCGGAACAGAAATTATCTTCAGATATCCCATACAAGCAGGATAATTTAGGAGAGAGTATCAAGATTCATCGAGATGTTAAAATCCGAAATCTTGGACAATCTACGGCAAATGACTTTAGATCTGGATGTCCAAATCTATCTTTGACATGGTAGATGATAGAGAAAACCCTTTTCTAGAAACTTTCATGTGCTGGAATCCACTAGCCTCCTCCAAATTGATCCGTGTTGCAACTGCCATGTCTAGAATACCCAACCAACATGACCAGGCTAGTTGGAAGTTCTGGAATATGCAGAACCCATAAATCTAGAAGGCATTAAATTAGGGTAGCCTGGATTAGATAATGCTCAACTAAATAGACCCATAATCGAATACAAAAGTATTTTCTAGGACTGCTTTGACCGTAATAGATGTCCTCCCACATTTACACAATGTTTTTAGGTTGCATAGATAGTTGCTGGGTTGTGGAAGACGTATTTGTAGACTTAATGCTGTTGAATAAAACGGTAAAGGTTTAGTGCCAGTCACGGCCAGCTCTAGGGGCCAGTGCTCACCTCCGTTTCACAGCCGAAGAGCCAGCAGAGTCCGATGACGCTTCTGTGGTCACGTGGCTGGCATGCCTAAACACCGAGGTGCGCAGAATGCTGTTACCTCCCCACCAAAGGTGGTGCCTATCTATCTGCGTTTTTACATGCTTTCAGCCAGCTAGGTTGGCAGGAGCTGGGCCAAGTAACGGGCTCACGCTGGCACTTGGGTCTCAAGTTCAGGTTGCTGACCTTCCAGCCGACGAGCCCCGCGTCTCAACCACTCGGCCAGCATGCCCCCAATGCTCTTGAATAAGCCCAGGTAAATGCTGATCTGTCCTGACACTCAAGGAGCCTTGAAACCTGAAGAAAACAGCGAGCTAGGTCATTTTACATCCACTGCGCAGCGAACGACCTGGCAGAACGACGGTGGACTTGCTTTTGCCTCCTGCAAGCTCCCCGTCCTAGGCTTTCCCCTCTGCTTCCCCCGCAAACTGTCGAGCTGCCCACGAAACGTCCGCCATGGTTTGCTGCGGGACCGACAGCGGGTGAGCACGCGTGACTCGGCTTTGTAACGCTTGCCCGTTCTCTTCACCCTCTCTTTCTCCGCAGCAGACTTGTGCCGTCTGCCTGGAAGACTTTAAAGTGAAGGACGAGCTGGGAGTGTTGCCTTGCCAACATGCCTTCCACAGAAAGTGAGTAGCTGCCAAGGACGGCCCCAGAAGCCGCTCTGTGCCCCTCGGCTTGGCAAGCAGCCGCCAGGCCCTTGGTGGGGAAGAGGAGGAGGGCCCCCGGGGATGATAAAGAGGGAGGCTGGTGGCTGTGTCTTTGAGGAGTTTGGGCCCGGGGAGAGCAGATGGAGGAGGGGACTCGGCCCAGGCCTGACTTCAGGGGGTAAAAATCCACCAGAGCTCATTCATCACACGCCGGAACTGGGCCAGGGTGCTGGAGCCAAGAGCCCGAAGCAAACACCGAAGCCAAGAACATCTAGGCCTGGGTTGACTTTGTCTTGAGAGGTTGCTTGACTCCGGGGGAGGCACTTGGACTGAGCTCCGAAGTGGAGAGGATGGGCGAGGCTGGTCGGGAAGACGACACGTGGTGCTTCTAAGAGAACACGGATCCGGAAGACGTCTGCGTCTTCTATCGTAGGACGTGTCCGTGTCTTGCTGATCCCCGCACCCCCGGCTTAGGAAAAAAACCCAGGCTTTTAGGTGAAATAACCCTGGCTGGTTTTTTGTTGTTTTTTTACTTTGCCGTCCCACTTCTTTTTCGTAACACAACTCGAAGTGACCCAGCCAGAGTCGCTAAGCGTTTCCCATCGTTGCACGTACCGGGCTCAAACATGCTTAGCTTTAATCAGTGGCGATGCCGTATGTTTTCTCCGGCATCCATGCTACTGACAACAGAAGCTGGAGAAGGGGCTTTTCAGTTGGTGCCTCGCTGAAAACCAACATGGATGTCTGTTGCTTTCGGCTTACCTTGTTTAGTCTAGATATGGAGCATGTGCAATAACTGTAATAAATCTCACTCCTGCCTCTTTTGTTAAAAGGAACAGAAAACCAGGTAACTGCTGGACTCAGAGCAGGTGGAGGAAGAGCTGCAAATTCGTTTCAGGGGGTTGCCTTTATTTATTTAAAATATTTTTATATTTTATGCCCATCTTTATAACCAACTCTGGACGGTTCCCAATCAAAAGTAAAAGCAATATAAAAATCCTAATAAAACTATAAAACAAAGCACATTAAACACAAAAACCTGGCACCAAGTCATATTGTCTCTTCTCCGAGCACTTGGGGGAAAGAGCCAGGTCATCACAGCTTTATTTCTCTTGCCTTGTCCACTTTCTCCCTTTTTGTCTTTTATTTCTCATACACAATCCCAAAAATGTACAGTGGAATTTTACCCAACCATGTAATAGACTTGGGCTACCTCTGAAATTCAAGCATCTGCTGCACTGAAAAAAAAACCCAAGACTTAAATAATGGCAAGTGTCCTGAACAAATGTTTCTGACTATAGACCCAGAATGGGCCCTATTTTATCAGGAACTTTCTGTCTTCCAACCTCAGCTCTGTGCAGCTGCCCTTTGAAGGGCCAGCAGTACTGTGGTCTGAAGCATGTTTCTGGGCCATCAAAAGTTGGATCTTCTGACTGGTTTGCAACTGGCTCTGCTAGGCTGGAGGATCTTTAAAATAGGTTTTATTTCTGGACCAAACCCCTTTCCCTAATTCAAAAGTTTATGTGCAAAGATGGCTGTTTCAGTTCTTTTAGGGTTTCAGAGACGTTTCTCACTACAGTAACTCACCAACTTTTGCATAAGAGTTTCTCAGTCCCTTGAAGAAGGCCACATCAGGAAAATACGTCACAAAGAGTACTGAAATTCTATTTTATTGTGGTTAGGTCTTGAATCTTGAAAGACTGACAGAATTTTCCTCTCCCTCTCTGATATTAAAGAGAATCGAGATGAGGTTATCTTGAATTTTTTTCTCATTCACTCTTCTTTCCTGGGGCTAAATAGATTTGTTAAATATAAATAAATATATAATTAATATTAATTAATAAATTTGTTGAATTGTTCTTACATTCTTTCTTCAAAGTTGCCATTGGCTCATGGCAATGTGTGTCCCCAGTACTCTCTTCATGTATAAAACGTAACTAAATAAATCCTTAACAACCTTTGAGAATATTTATTGAAATCATCTGATCAAATTAATAAACTTGTACACTTTGCTGATTGATTGCATAGATTTTCTTCACTGAATCAGCAAATACTGAATTTATACTCAACTTGAAGTGTGACACCTGATGTTCAGCACACTTGATTGCATTTTTTCTGGGATAAAGAAGAGAGAATAAATAGTAACATTCTGTGGACAGCCATTTACTGATGCTGGATATATCTAATCTTATCTGTAAAATGGCTTTCAAAACTTAGATGTCATCTAAATGCTTAGGAAACTGTAATTCAATACATTTGAGAACAGCAAATTGAGTAGGGCTGTTGTGATTTTTTTAAGAGGAAAAGTGTTTTATAAATATAGTAGTCTAATAATTTAGTGATTCAAACAAAATAAGGTATGTTAATATATTCACCAGGAGCAATGTATCTTGGAAATGGGCATGAGCACTTCAGTAGAACTGGTCCAACGTCAGTTATCCCTGGTAAGGGTAGAATTGGGAAGGGATGTTGCTATAGACTCTTACCAGAATGTCATAATTAAGCTTTTAGATCTGTATTTTCAAATTATACTTCCCTGTCTCTTTACACCCCACCCCTATCCCCATTGTGACTGCAGGTGCCTTGTGAAGTGGCTAGAAGTCCGATGTGTCTGTCCCATGTGCAATAAGCCTATAGCAGGTCCCCCAGAGCCTCACCAGAACATTGGAATTCTCCTGGATGAACTAGTGTGACCATTTTCCTGCCCACATTTCCCTCAAAGAGCCTTTACTGACACAGATTTATTGCCTTGGAATTGTGGGCTTCAACAGGTGATCACAGTCTGAGATATTTCCAAGTGGATGTTTATCTTAACCTTCTTAGAAGGCAGCAGGGACCATATCTAGTGCCAAGATGGAAAGCAAGCTGGCCTTGTTCTCCATCTACCATCTAGGAGCCATTTCTGGGGAAGACTTATCAGAACTGCACGGGAATCTATATTTTGGACAGCTATCATATGAAGGACTTGAAACATGAAGTCTGAGCTTTCCAGGATGACCTGGGTGAACAACAGAACTCTAGTGCCAGGTTTCTGCAACTGGTTGTTGCGATGCCAACCGTGAGATCAAAGTCTTCCCTTTGTCTAGGAATTGCTGGTCAGAATCCACAGATGGCGATAGCATCTCCAATTTCTAATGAGACCTTTCTTTTTATAGTAAGTCAGCTTTTGCCATTTGGGCTGTCTTAATTCCTGCTCTGTAGGGATCCCTTTTGCCATTTGAAAGCAAGAGCTACTGCTGACTTCTACTAAATCCTTCTCTGCAAACTCTACAGTGTTTACATAAGACTTAAGCAGGAAGTCTTCCACAGGCTGTAGAAGAGGCACTAGTCAGCTAACCCAACAAAGCAGCAAAGAGCCAGTCTTCTCCAATATTATGGAGAAAGGGAGCCACGCTGTGACATTTGGCACTCCACGTAGGTGGCTAAGTGGTGATGGTAGGGCCATAAAAAAGGAGAGGAATGAACCTTTCTCGTAGATTTCAGAAGCTGAGTGGGACTATTTTCGTAAGTGGCCTTTTAACTTTTTTTTGTCTATTCTGTCCTTGTATAGAAAAATAAAATAAAAAATACTTTCTCTGAAACTGGATTTTTTTCTTGATTATGCGTTTGCAAGATGAGTAATCACTTAACAGGAAGAAGGACCGAAAGGGAATATAAAGGATTTAAAGGGTAAAGTCATTGTGTAATCATTCCCGCACACACATGAATGCACCTACTAGGGCTATGAACGGTTTTAGATACGGTACCAAGAAGATATTCTGGAGCATATGGGGGTGAGAACATAGCTATATACCCAACTTCAGGATCCATCCATCCCTGGAGGTAGAAATGCAGCTCAGATACCAAAGTTTCTTATCGTAAACTCTGAAAAGCTCCTAACATTCAGAATATATTTGCATAACACAGTGACAAACACGTTTTAGCCTCGCAAGTTTTGAAAATTCTACCTGTTGGGAACATCCATTTTTCTTGCCAGTAATACAAAAGTGGTTGGCCATTGTTGCTGCTTGGGATTTTTGGGGATATCCCATCAAAGTACTAGCCCCGTTAACACCCATAAAGGTGAGTTAAGTGCTGATCGATCAAACCCTAGAATGACTACAATCTAAGATTTGATCCAGGAAAGAACAATACAAGAAATGAAAACGGAGAAAAAGACATCTTGCAGGGTTAGTAACAAAATTAGGGTATGAATACTTGGGCGCTCAAGTTTTCTAGAAAAACCAACTATGAAAATACAAAAAAAATGATCATGCAATTCCAAGAACAATATATTTTTAGGAAACAAAGGT
>JANHZU010002973.1:88004-99853 GCA_032468055.1 Acrochordus granulatus
TTCCGCTTCCTGTGAAAAGCGGAAATCCGCACGCGCTTCCGTTTTGTCGCTGTCGAAGCGTTTCTGCGGATCCTCCTGTGAGTATCGCTAGGACGGGAGGTCTCGTTTCGTCCGACGCCGGTTTAAGTCTGATGGCGTTCAAGAATGATTCGAATTGAAATCTAGGGAATCCAAAGGAGGAGACTTGGTTTTTAAAGTTTAGAGAAAGTCGAGACTGCGAGGCGGGAACTCGAGAGGAGACTCAACGGGGGAATCCAGAAGTCGATGCTGAGGGGGTGAGGCCTTCGCAGGCTGCTATGTCCGGGGACAAGGCCTGTCCCGGCCCTGTGGGACAACACCCTTCGCTGTGGGACACCGCTTCTGCCCCAGCGGAACAGGCTCTCACCCGGTTCTTGCGGCTTTTTGGAAGCGGGGCTGCCCGCAAGACGAAGGTGGGGCTCCTCAGAGACCTCTCTGCCCTGCTGCAGGCTGCAGACTCTCGATGGCTGCTCGGGGCCACCCCGGCCCTGCTTCGGGAGCTTGTGGTTGCCCTGGGCCGCTATGCTGCACCTCTTCAATGGGATCCAGAGGGAGGAGGATCTCCCAGTGAAGACCCCTCTGGTGCTATGGGAGCTGAGCGAGCCACGGAAGTCAGCCTGATTTTCTGCAACATCCTGGCCAAAGTAGAAGCAGCAAAAGACCTGGACGAGTTGGACCCCGCCGTGGCTGGCTCAGTCCTTCGCCAAGTGGCAGCACCCATCTTCATCTGTGCAGTGACTCATGTGGCAGAGAGGCCGTGGACCCAGCCCAGGAGCCAGCATGGTGCTCAGGAGCTCCTGGACACTCTGTTGCACATTTTGGAGTATAGATCGGTGCCCGAGTTCCTCAGAAACACATGTGAAGGTGAAGATAGCTGGTTCGTTGTGGTAATGCAGTGCCTGAAGCCAGAGTTGACCAAGTGAGTTGGAACCCAGTGGTGAGCTCTGGAAATAAATGTGTAAGCTCATTTGTAGTCTAGAACAAAGAAAGAGTGCAATGTCCTTCAATAACCTTGTAATCGAATTTGACCACATTAATTGAGCTTATCAGAAGAGGTTATTTCTACAGTTTTACTTTGAAAGAGACCGCTTAGTTGTATTATGGGCGTGGTGGCTGAGGATTAGGGATATGCCATGTTTTTCTGGCTTAGGATCATGTTTGCCTCAAGTGTTAAGCCAGACATTGTCTTCTTAAGAAGGAGAAAGGGCCAACGTTCAAAAGTGAATATAATCAGAACAAAATGTAGTTTTGATTTTAAACAGAATTAGGATGATAGATCTCCAGACTTATAAAACCACATGTAATGAGGACCCTGGGAAGGCAATAGGTCAACAGTGTGGGATGGTTGCTAAAAAGGCAAAATGTAGTTTTATTTATTGCATCAGTACAAGCAAAGTTCATATTTTCACTATATTCTGAAGTAATGAGAATAATATGGTCCATTTTTAAATACATTTTGAGAAAGGTAAAGAGACATTGAAACAGGTGTAAAGAAAAGTAAAAGGGGTGATTTTCAGATTCTTATGAGGAGAAATTAAGAATTAAATGTTTAGGCTTGAAAAAAATAATTGGAGTTGGAATATGATTGCATTCTCAAAGTACCTAAAAGAACATGATCGGAGGCCCGAGACCCCTTCTCTATCATCCCTGGAGCAGGACTCAGAATAGTGAACAAGTAAGTGAACAGAATAGTGAACAAGGAAGGGAGGGTTGAATGTTAGAAAAAAAAAATATTTCAAACAATAAGAGCAATTTGACAATGGATCCATTTACCGGGCAAAGCAGTAGACTCCTTTTGGAGTAGGATCCATTGAAACAGAGATTGAATAGCCATTGGCTGGAGATGGTTTACAATAATTTGGTTTCCTTCATACTTGCTATGAACTTGGATCCCAATGAAATCAAGTAATTATCATCAAACAAATAATACTTTGGTTATCATCTTGCCACAAATACTACCCTTGAAGGTAATGAAACTCACACAGAAGCAGTCCCCCAAGGTAGAGCCTTAGTTCATTGGCAAAATCTATGGCTTTTCAGGAAAAAATACTTTTTGGTATTCAGGTTAAAAGAATTGAATACTAAATGGTAGGGCAGAATTCTATTTATCTCTTTGTTTTTTACTCTGATTCAGAGAAACTTGGCAGTGTAACCCAGCAACAAAGTACGTATTTTGCTTCGTGCTCCAGCAGGTTGAGAGACCTTGTCTTGGTGATCACCTGGAAAAAGTTCTGCCACCTTCACTACTGCTATCAGATGACTACCGAGTAGAAAATAAAATTCTGGGTGTACATTGCCTACATCATATTATTCAAAATGTGGTAAGGAAAACTGCACACCTATATTATTTTGTCCTCTCCTTGCAGATGTATTATGTGGAAGCCATAGTCTTCTAAATCCTCTTCTTTACAAATAAAATGGGAAAAATAGCTATTAACCTTCATCTCCTTAGAGCAAAGAATATTTTCCTATTTTTCCAACTGAAAACAATATGATTTGAAAATTGTTTTCATCAGTTTTATGGCACTGAAGCGGTAATGAGAATAGGTAGTATTAAACAAAATATAGTTTAAATTACTTGTTCAGCAAGTTTTCAACATTTCTATTGATGCTATCTCTGTGGGGAAAAAGAATATATTAGGTTTAAGGCTGCTGTTTTAGATTTAAATGGGGATAAACACATTTATGCACAGGAAGGAAACATGTTTTGGGGGGTACAAAATGAACCTACTAGTTGTAAGGATTTGGACAATGATAAAGTGGCTTTCAGGGTAGCCTCTAGTTAGGATATTCTTGGTTGTGCCAAAATTTACCAGTACTGTATTGTGTCTTTATTGTTGGCAAGGAATGCTGCACACAAAATGGATATGACTAAGGGTAATAACTTGCCCTACTCTAGCCCTGTTTTGCTAAAAAACATGATGTGAAAGCCTCAGTTGTCCAAAGGCATATTGAGTAGTAGAGGTCACTGTCTAGTGTCTTCTTAATTTTTGTTCAGTGTTTAGCATAAAAATTGCCAAAAAGGGAATAATGTTTTGGGAATATATGCATGTACCTATGTAAATTTCATAATGTCATAAAGTGATTATATTGCACAACACAGCCAAATATACTTCCAAATCAGATAACCATATGTATGTATTCTTGTTGCAGCCAGCAGCTGTCCTCTTCCAGTTTAACAGAGTGCAGGTTGTGTATCATGCTCTCTTTAATCATCTCTACAACAGGGAGGCTCAACTCATGCAGGTAATATACACATAATCCTCTACATATATCTACTCAAAATCAACTGCCATTGATTTCAGCTAGGGTCATTCCTACCTAAGCAACCATAGAATTGCAGCCTTAACTTTGCTTTTACAAGCCATCCCATCTCAACTCAGTCCATGGAGAAATGATAAATTTTAAGATTCCCTGCTTTCTCTGAAGGCTTCTCAGCATCTCTGATTTGAAATTGAACAGTCTCCATCATGTAATTGCTATTACATGACATTCTCAAGACAAAGTCAGCTGCCCGTATTGGCTGAGGTGCAAAGCTGAATCTTGATTGAGAAATGAAAAGGTTGTTTTAGAAATCTTGCCATTAGTATTTCTAGTATGGATAATTGTAGTTTTGTGTGTTTGGTTTTTAATCTTTGACTTTCTAGAGTTTCTGTTAATTGAATCTGAGACTCTCTGCATACAAACATCTCCCTAAATGGCAAGTATTTAAGGTTCTGCCCTTAGGTAAACCTTTGAGAATTACTTTACTTCTGGGTAATTATGATCAAGGTCTGTGCAATAAAAAACAATGGTTGAGTTCACCCAAGGTGAATTTAAACAGCTTTTATATAACTTGCTATGCCCAAATTAACAGTGTTAGGGCCTGGTATAATAGCCTGATTGTGTGAGTTAGTCAAACATGCTGTGCCAGTCCTACAAATAGGTTGGGAGGGCACATATTCGAGGCAGGTCTTTAGCCATTACGGAATGGAGCAGAGATTTGTATGTTTCTTGTTTACCTATTTTTAATTGGGAAAGTAGTTTTGATTCCCCCAATTTCTATACTGCATCTTCCAAGATGGGATATATTAGCCCATCCTATAATCTTAATCACCTGCTAAGTACATCAGGCTGAGAGGGTGATCAGCAAGCTTAATATCAGGCAGTGAATTTCATCACAAAATTAAAAAAAAATAGAACTCAGCTCTCAGCCCTCTTCTGAATTTCTGTGCCAGGAGGATGCTCACAAATGATCCCTGGTAGACCCACAAACCCATATCCAACCTAGTTACTACACAACCAGTTAGCCCTTCTGTGACAGAAGCAGTATTGCCTTTGCGTGATTACTACTTGTGGTTTGTCTGATTGTCTGTCTCCTGCTTGGAATCTACGGACACAGAGTGGCCTGTAAGTATTCTAATAATGAAGATTGTTTTCATCCTTAAACCAGGTTGTATTGCTGTGCATGCTAGACTTGCTACCAGTCCTGGAGAGGGTCCCACAGTTGTCCCCTAAGCCCCCACTTGTTATGCCCTCTAACAAAGTCCTCCAGCTGTTGTTGACCCACATGGAAGCAGAGAACCAGCTTTCTTTGCGGAGAATATATGCCAAGAGCCTGCCTGCCTTTGTTGAGAGGTAAGAAATGCCCCATCTCCTTCACTGTTTGGTAAGGAGGGAGCCCCTCTTCTCACAGGATTTCTAATTCTTAACCAATTTGTCTTTTGAAAGGCTTGGCATCCGGATTGTACGTCATCTGAAGCGCCTGCAGCGAGTGATTGTGGGATATCTGGAAATCCCTGATGGGCCAGAGGAAGCTGCTCGGATTGCAGTATTAGAAACACTGATGTGTACAATAGAGCATGCCTGGCCTAGGTATCTAAGACAGGTGTGAAGTCCTAAAAGCCTTTGAGAAAATTGCCCTTGAGAAAATTGCCACAAAGCTTGATAAAGTATACACGTACTGTATATCAAAAGGGGAAAATTAAGAAGTAAATGAGAAGTAATCCTATGAAGCAGAAGCATTTTGGGTGCCTTTCAGTGAAACAAAAACCCCAAACTGTTTTAGAATCAGGGGCATTCATGCCAAGAGAAAATGCTGAGAAAATAGGATCTTCTATTCCACTTCAATAAATAACTGGTCAAGGCTATAGTTGCTATCTTCAGTATTAGAATACTTACAGGCCACCCTGTGTCCGTAGATTCCAAGCAGGAGACAGACAATCAGACAAACCACAAGTAGCAAACAAACTGCTTCTGTCACAGAAGGACTAATTGGTTGTCTAGTAACTAGGTTGGACTTGGGTTTGCGGGTCTGTCAGGGATCATTTGTCTCCAGAAATAGTCTTTCCAATCAAATCTCCATCTTCTTGTTATAGAATGACTTGTCGTCTTGCCATTATCCTCAAGGCTTTGCTGAAAATGATGTGGGATGTCGCCACAGACAGGAGTACCACCCCTGAACCTGTGAAAGCAGTTTTGCTTCAGAAAGCCACCAAATGTCTCCTCTTGTTGAATCATTGTTCCCAAGGACAGGTGAAGGTGAGCCAAGTTGCATTCCCAAGGGTGAACCACAGGTATGGAAAAACAGCCTAGGTTTTCAACAGATGAGGAATCTTCAGGGGATAGTTTGAGTTGTATCTAACAAGCTCAGATCTCCTCCCATCTCTTAGAAGTCTGAAGGTACAGTATATGTGGCTGTTATAAACTGGTTTTAGCGATATTCTTAATAGTGCTCTGTTCTTATTTGAACATGCTAAGGAATCTGTGAAATATTTTTCCCAGTCTTTAAAAGTGCCTCCCCGCCACAAAGTATCTCTTGGAGGACAGTCTGGTAAGATAGTAAGCATTCAGGACAGAAAGTATGATATCTAATACCAGGGTATAGTTTTAAGCTAAGTCAGTGTTTTACAAACTTGGCAACTTTAAGATGGGTATACTTCAACTTCCAGAATTCCCCAGCCAGTCTGGGAATTGTTAAGCATGAAAAACTAGACCCAGGGACCAAGATTCAGACTGATTTGTTTCTGCCTATTTACAAGAATGTACAACCAACTAATAGTTGAACACTTGTGGTTGTGAGGTAAAGTTCATTGGCCATTTGGGAGGGCTGGGCCTTGTACATTTGTGGCACATAGAGATTCCAGGCTGATGGCATGCTTAACTCCTCCCCCTGGCTCTACCATCTCTTTTCCTATAAATTCTGGTAGTTGAAATCTACCTATCTTAAAGTTACCAAGTCTGAAAAATACTGAGCTGAGTAAATCAAACAGAGCAGAACAAGAAGCAATAAATAAGCTCTTGTATATCTCTTTTTCCTCCTCTACCAGGTCCTGCTACAAGGGGTCTACCAAAGCTGTGAAAATGAACACCTCAAAGAATGCCTACACCAAATACAAGAGGATTCGGCCACAATTTTGTCTCCTTAGCAACTCCTGGGAAACGCTGGTCAAAGAAAAGCCTGTTTTACGAACCTGGAAGAAAAAACTCTAGATTTTAAGAATAAGAATATTCTTGCCCTGTAATAGCTATAAAGACGACTTTTTTTCAATGTATGGGTTGGGAAGGAGAGCAGAAGCAAATGTAAAAATACAAGCCACTGACACACTTATTCTAGTTTGCTAATTTCTTTGTCTCTTTTTATACAAAAAGTCTCAAGGCAGTTTGGTGGGTGAAGACATAGTCCAAGCATTTTTTGCCCTCAACGCCCAAGTCACGTCTCTTTGGACTTGGATAGTGGTTCCATTTCCTGCTCGTACTCTATTTCAACATAAGCTCGTTTCCTCCTGAATGGCCCTTTCAGTGGAATCTTCCCCTTAGACTTGGAATCTTTCTCCTCCTCCTCGCTGGATGTCGCCTCCTCACTACTTGTCACCAGTTTGTCCATTTCCTTCAACGGAATAAAATGAAAAGGTTAGACACAACAGTACCTGCCTCCATTTACACAACTGGGAAGCAATCTGAAGACATTTTTACTATAGGTAGTCCTCAGCTTACAACTGTCACTTAGCAAACGTTTGAAATTGCAACAGCTGCAGCTCTCCCTGCGTGGTCACCTGATTGCATTTGGGCATTTGGCAACTGACTCGCATTTATGGCCATTTGCAGCATCATACAACTATGATTTTTGGCATTTTTTGTCACAAATGGGCATTTCCAGTTTCTGGCAAAAAATGCCCATTGGCTAAAATGGATTTCTTTAATGACCACTGTGTTCACTTAACGGCTACCAAAAATCAAACTGGGTGCAATCACATGGTGACTCACTCAACAACCACTAAAACTTACAATCATAATTCTGGGCTCGAGTAGAGTTGTAAATCAAGAACTACCTATACTCCCAACCCTTTATGCACTTCCTTGCTCCCAGTATTCTCCACCAAAAGGCGGTGCTGCAAGAATTATCAATTCTGAAAGCCATTGCTTTCAGTTTGAGGTTAGTTTGATCCCCAGAGAACAAGCTTGATCCTGGCTAGACTAAGATATTCTGGTCTTAGCAGGATTTCTTAGACTGGAGCAAGCTGCTATTTTTCTAGTGAGAGTCGCATGTCTTTGGGAAAATCCATTGAAAGCTGCAGGCCAATTGTGGGGAAGGATTAAAATTAAACTGGCACCCATTCTCTTTCTCATGCTCACTTCATCCAGGCCTTTGGAAAGGCAGAGTGAGACTCCTTGCTTCATTCTAGCCAGTCTTGCCATCTTCCATGTTTTATTGACTTCACTGTAATTTGTTTGTGTGGCTACCCAGAGTCATTGGGAGTTGGATATCATAACAAGTTTAACAAATCATTGTCTTCGAACCCCCCTCCCTTTTGTCTCTAAGGAACAACATGCCAGGGAAGGAGCCAAGATGGCCTGCTAGGTGTGAATTGCTAGCAGAGGGATTTTTCAATGAAAACTGCATTGGGAATACACAGCCTTGAGAACCACAAAGGCCAGATTAGAGTTGGCATTATTGTAACCGGAATGTGGTTATTATATTCTCTTCCCTTCTGCTTTCTGTAAATTTCCAGCCTTGCCTAGTAAGAAGATCAAAAGATACTGGGCAACCCAATAAGGCAAATATAAGAAATGCCAGTGAAGTTTGATGTATCTTGCTGGGTTAATCTATTAATGAAAAAAAGGCCCAGCATCTTGATATATCAAAGAAGCCCCAGTCTTTCCTTGTCCATCCATGAAGTAATATTTTCTATATTTCTACTCATGGATTTCAATGATAATTACAAGCCTGCTTAATGTTATAAAATAAACTGAACAGATTCCTGACATAGGGCAGAGAAGGCCATAATACACAGGAAGACTTGAAATTACTTCTTTGCTGATCTTGGACTTCACTACAATCTTCATCTGGGCAGATAACCCTGTAAGTTTTGGCTTGAGGCTGCACTTACCTCAAAATCGCTGAGGTCACTTTCATCAACTTCTACATATTCTCTCTTGTTCAAATCCTGCAGGGAACGTGTAAAAAAAATAACTGATCCACAGAGCCGTAACATTTTTTTCAGGCATACCTAACCTTTCTTCTTGTTCTTTTTTCCCATCTGCCATCCTTATTCTTTTTGTGTTGTTGTCTTGTTTCAAGGTTTTTCATCTATTTGTAAACCACCAGCAAGTGGGTTTTTTTGCTAGGCCTTACAGACAGTTAATTAGAAAAGGCTCATATCAAATATCAAAGATAACAAACTGGGAAGCCAACTTTTGGCAGCAGTGTCCCCTTGTCTAGCACTCCCTACCCGCTGGCTGAAGCAAATCAGCAAGAGAGTTTCAAAAGCATAGAAACGTGATTAATAATAATAAATAAATTACTTCTTCCTCTGCCACCTCTTTCTCCACATCCGAGTCGCTTTCGCTTTCAGCTTCATGCTGCTCCAGAGCTTTGTCAAAGGCATGGATGGGGAAGTTATAGATATCGCCATACTAATGAGAGAAACATACCAAGAAATGGGAACAAATCAGACAATTTCCAAAGATCTCTAACCATAGTGCTTATTTCCATTGAAGTCATTTTAGTGGCCATTGCTGCATCTTGCCTTATAGTGAAACTTTGATTTAAGGGATCATTTGGAGGGAGGGAATGACCACTATTCCCAAAGGTTGGTTAAATTACAAGTTAAATCCTTCACAATGATTTGCACAAATCACTGCAAATAGCCTAAAATTAACTACTTCATCTTGGAGGCAACAGAATTTTTGGGGGGATAACCAGCCCAAAATTTGGTTGCCTACACCTAAGTCCAATAGTAGGGGTTCATTAAATCAGAGTTCCCATGTCGTAATTTCTAAAGGCTAACTATGTGCTTCATACATTTTTCTTTTATTTATCCTTTATTGGAAGATTTGGGATGCCAGAAGAGATTAACCACTTTCACTCCACCATATCCTAACCCTTTTATTTCCCTAACAACTTATAGGAAGCATGGGGATCTCCTGCCCACTCTGCTTACTAGGTATTAAGTAGTGTTGGATTCTTCTTCTGCTCCCTCAAATGGCCTCTTGCTTAAACTAAACACTAATTCAGCTACTGCCCATGAGCCATAAAGGCAGAGCAGGTAAGCTACCTGAGTGCCGTTCCTCCACATTATGGAAATACCTGGCAACACAACTCCAAGCCTTTGTGATATTTCTGCAAAGAGATCATACCGTATCCTGCTTGAGTCTCTCCAATAATTCCTTTTCAATTGCATTGTCCAGCTGAGCTGCAACTAAAGCTTTTTCCTGGTAGAAGAAAACAAAGAAAAAGTCAATAGCAGAGTGAAAGATGAAATACTATACGGGAGGGGTGGTTCCACCCATCCTCTTCAGAAGACAGGATTTTCCAAAGGCCCTTTTCCCCCCAAAGCCTAAGAAACATACATGAGCACACTTGGCTGTCACACTCAACATAATCTCAGAATAAAGAGATCCAGCTCAAAGGGTGGACAGTGTGAATCTTAATGTTGCTCTGAAGTGAATCACCACCTGAGGATCTGTTACCTCGTAGGGGGATTCCTGGACTTTATGGGGAGAGGGCATCCACTAGGGGCTGGCACCCGTCCTTACGATCAAGACAGCGAAACAATAAAAGAAAACATTAGCAGATCCTGGGGACTTCTGCAGGGGCTACCCGAGAGACAAAGCAGCAAAGAACGAGGAACGTCTGCAGCAAATAAGGTGCCTTACCTCTCGTCTTTTTTCACGCCTTTCAATCTTTTTGCTTAACGGAACAAGTTTCCTCCTGAAAGAGACAGAAGATGTGAGTGCAAATGCTCTGCAGACGAGGTGGCAAGAAGCCACCAGCTCTCTCGAGCGAGCAACAGCTCGGCACTCAGCAACAGGAACGCCTGCTGAACTGGAATGGCCCAGGCAATGCAACTCACTGTCTCTTCAGCGTCAGCTTGCGGATTCGGATCAGGTACTGGGTGATCTTGGTAAAGCGCTGCTTGCATTTGTGCCGGATGAAGCGGGGCCAGTAGATGAGATTCTCGTCGATCTCTTCTAATGCTTTCTCGTAGTTTTTGCTCAGCCGGACCTGCCAGAAATGAAAGAGGAGGGGGCATGCGGTATTTCTGAGAAAGGCCAGCACTGAAGCCAGAGGAAAGAGCCGAATGGAACCTGGAATTCTGGGCTGGGGGCATGAGAACATTATCTTTTCTGAGAACAGAAGCTAAATCAGACCGTACGATAGGTCACAAACACAGGATAGATTTGTGTGTGTCAATACTCCTTCACAGGAATACAGTAATCTTCGACGTATGACTGTAATGGAGACTGCCCACTACAGTTATAAGTCATAAAGCAGGTCACCCCATCTAGCCTACCTGATTTTATATTTTTTGTGAGGGTCATTAAGTGAACATGGTGGTTAAGCAAGCATCATGGTCACTCGGCGAATCGATCGTTTGCTATGGACACAGTTCTGCCAAAAAGCAGACGCAATTGCCAGTTGTCAGAAAAATTGTCACATTGACTGCGGGATACTGCAAATGGCTATAAATGTGGCCATATTGTCAAGTGCCCAAAGTTTGTTAACACAACCACAAAAGGAGCCCATCTAAAAATGCCCAGATAGATCATGACACATAAAGTATCTTGGTCCACACATTGTTTTCTTTGGTTTTGTCTTAGCAACATGTGCAATAAATGATGGTTGGTACCCTCGGGCAATGTATTTTTCAAATCAGTAATGCCAAGAATCAGATCCCTACTGGAGCCTCCTTCACACCTTTTTGACTTAATACCTAATTTTTTAGAAAAAGACTATCATCCTGTACAGGACTAATCAATCCCAATTATAACTTAAAGGAATTTTTTAAAAGATCCCAAATTCAGTTCTAGCACATATGGAAGAAGAACTTACTCGTTCCCAGAGCCGATTGGGAAAAGCAGACCGTTCTATGGTCTTCATGTAAAGGTAACATTGCCCTAAAATATGAACAAAAACAAACAGTGATATGAAACACCTTTAGTCTGCCACACTCGTGGTTACAGATGCAAGTTATCTGCTCCAAAAGCATTCACCTATACATTCTGCAGGTTTGTGTGATTGGCACTCACAAGATCCCAGTCTTTTCCCAGGAAATTATCTTCATTTGCGGGGAGAAATGCTAAGCTGACATTTACTACCAATCTGAAAATGCCAATCCTCAAGGATATCCAGTAGTATCTATGAAGTCCTACATAACACAAGGCCTGGTTACTTGAGGGACTGTCTATCTCTGTCCAGCCAGTTCAATCTTGGCGCATTTGGGTTCTATTGATTAAATAATGCCACCTATTGGGGCTCCAAAAGTGCACCTTCTCTGTCACCTTTTCAGAGTTTGTGATATCATATTAGCAGGCCCTGGGTGTCATGGGTAGGATGAATGGGGATGGTG
>JANHZU010002973.1:130536-143847 GCA_032468055.1 Acrochordus granulatus
CCCTCCCTCCTCCCTCCCCAGCGATTTCCGGGTCTGTCCGGCTCGCGTTAGAGACAGAGGCGGGGGGGGGCTGACGCAGAGCGCTTATATCAGCGCCTGCGCAGTCACGCGGCAATCCAGACGGGGCAAGATGGCGGCGATGCGGGCCATTCGGGGGATGGTGAACGGCGCCGTCTCGGAGCTGAGCGGCGGAGGAGCGACGCGGGAGCAAGCGGCCGCCGTCACCCGCGATTACCTCTCCCAGCCCCGCCTCAGTAAGTACGGCGGCCCGGCCGCGCCGTGATGCCGAGAGAGCCTCTCCGTTCAGCCCTTGGTGGAGCTGGAAAAAGGCGGAGGGCGGGTCACCTCCGCTCGGGGGGCTCGGAGAGGCTCGGCTCCTTCTCCGCCGAAGCGGGCTGGCCAACATCTGTCCACTGGGCAAAAGGGGAGCATCTGCACCTCCTGGGTGCAGTGCATCCAACCTTGGTGGCCTCTGGACTTGCGGGATTGCAGATCCCATGTTGGCTGGGGATGATGGGTGATTTGGCCCAGTGCATGCTAGGAAGTTGGGGGGACTGAGTGGGCTGCAGGAGCTCTTCTTGGTGGGGACGGAGAGGCAGCCCCTCCTTTTGCGGACCTCGCCGTGGCATCACACAAAGCGCTGCTGTCCTCCTCTGCGCATTTGCTCAGGAGGAGAGTGCGAGTCCTGCCTCCAGGGGTTCGTGTGCCGCAGAGCCCTGCCGCGAAGACCAGAGCTCGCACCCACAGCAAGGCCCAGTTACTGCCACCTTTCCCAACACCCTGTAAGGAAAGCCACGTCGTGACCTTTCAGGTGCCGTTTTCTCCCGAGGAGGTGGGGTGCTTGTCTGAGGTTGGCATCACATCCGAGGGGCACCACTGAGCTAGGCTGTCGCATGCGCGAAGAGCATTGCAGGGCCAGTTTCTGCAGGCTGCCCTGCTTCTAAGCGAGTCCAGTGAAACCCAGGAGGGCTTATTTTCAAATAAGCCTCCCTTGGCTAGGGCTGAACGCCAAGGGTAGAGCAGGTTGCACCCTGTAAAATAAGTCCAAGGTAAAGAGATAATTTGGGGAGTGGCGAGGCGTGAAGGGGCTACATTGCAATATAAGCATATGTAAGATAAGCTTCCTTGTGGCACTCCATGTCCAATCCCTTAAAAGCAGATACATTTGAGTAAATGGCTCCTACTTTGTGATTTCCACTGGTTTAAATCTGAGACAGGCAATAACTCACATGACTTGGTTCGTTTCTTACCCCTTTCGTCTCTTTCTCCCCCCATTTACTATATAGGCTGCTTTCTCTTTGCCTGATCGGTTTATCCACCATGCTGATTTACGCATGAAAAAAACCCTGGAACGCTCCCCTGGCCCCGCTGACAGATGGTCTTGTCACTCTTATTATTGCTTCCCCTTAAAGATGATACTCTTTCCACCGCACCCCTGTTGTGGGTTTCTCTGTCTTTTTCTTAAAGGCTCAAGCAGAACCATCCTGGCTTGCTATTAACATGAGAAATGAGAGTAAGTGATTGTGAAAGCTTCTGACTAATAGACTCTGGCCAGTCCTCAAGATCATGTGACACACTGCAGGCTTGTGTGAAGCAGCCAGTGGAAGCAAGATGGCTGTTGCACTCTCAGATGTTTCGCTCTCACATCCCAGTGTGAAATGCTTGAGGGATGAGGCGTGCGATTAGGGCTCCCCACTGGGGCCCAGATTAATTTTTGTCAGATGAAATGAAGGAAAGGCAGAAACAAGAGTTGACTCAGAAAGTCGAGTTCTCGCATTGCTGCACGAGATAGATGGTTTTATTCAGCCTAGTGTTGACGCTGGAACTGCCTTGGTTGCCTTGAGATCAGAAAGGAGAGGAAACCCAGAAGGCTGCCTTCCTGGATTGTTGAAGGTGGTTTTGTCAAATTTGCCACTCAGCCCTGGTGGTCCTCCGTGCATAAGGTGCATAATTAAATCTGAATCAAAACTGTAAAATGAAATAGGCTAGATTATTCACTCAGAAAATTAAGCTTGGTTACTGTTAAATCAGGACAGGGATGTTCCTGATGCTGATGTTATTACCGTAAATCGATGTAACAGCAAATAAACTTATGCAATTGTGGAACTCACAGAATGGGATATCCTGTGTTGTGACAGTAAAAATGGCTGCATGGATCCTGTATACCTACAAAGGTGGGATGAGAAGATAAAATCAGTCAAGCAGCAGATAAATGGCCCTTTTTTAGAACCATATCTAAAGGTTATCTCTAGGTTGGGTAAAAGAAATCCAGTTGTGTTGAAGGGAACCAAGATTTTCCAGTTTTCTTTTTCTTACTGGTTTCTATTTTTGTTCTTTGCTGATACACAGAAGTTGCTGAGCAAGCTGTGAAATTCTACTAAAGTTTCTACTAAAGACCAATTGTAAATCACTTTTCTCAGTGCCGTGTAACTTTGAACGGTTGCTAAATGAATGGTTATAAGTCACGGACTATCTGTTTTGTTTTTAGAATATGTAAGACACTCCTATGGCAGAAAATGTCAATTTAAATGTGCTTATCATTTTTAAAAAATGGTGTCTTTGGCCAATCCGTGTGTAAAGGTAAAGGCTTCCCCTGCCAGTTGTGTCCAACTCTAGGGGCAGTACTCATCTCCGTTTCATAGCGGAAGAGCCAGTTTATCCAAAGATGTTTCTGTGGTCATGTGGCCAGCATGATTATACGCCGAGGCACACAGCCACTGTGACCTTCCCTCTATTTATCTACTTGCATTTTTACATGCTTTTGAACTGCTAGGTTAGCAAGAGCTGGGGACAGGTAAAGGGAGCTCACCCTGTTACACAGTGCCTGGGTCTCAAATTCAGGCTGCTGACCTTCTGGCCAACAAGCCCAGCATCTTAATCACTCAGTGCAATATCCATGTGTACCACAAACATTAAGATCTAGATATCTATAAATTAAGAGGTGCAGCTTTTAGATATGATTCTTGCGCTTCAGCAGGGAGAAAGAAAGATGTCTCTGGCAAGAATGAGAAAAACATTTGCAGTTGGTGGATATGGAGGAAATTCATTTGAGCAGAAGGTAATCCTTTCTCAGATAGGACTGCAGACTGAGATAGAACTTAATCCTGGAATAGATACTTAACTTGAGACTTAATCTGATGTTCTGGTAACTCCCTTTGCTGAAAGAACATCGGTGTATTTGCCAGCAAGGTTGGCCAGAGCTGGAAGCATTGGCTGACATTAGCCCCATGGATTGGGTCATGGTCTTCTGTGGCTAGTTGTTGCCTTCTTACCAACACAGGATTTTTATTGTAGGCTGGGAACCAATTATTTGGATTTATATATGTGCAAACACACAGTAAGGAAATGGGATTATCTGAGTAACAGGAAATAAACCCTTCACTGAAAAAGGCGAAGAAATGAACAAAATGTTCTGGAGTTAATCATCCTTCTTTGGACTGGAAAGTCACATTTTAACTAACTCAGAACTCTTATTTAGGTATTAGGGAAAAACATGGGGTGTTCATAGCTGCAATTCTTAAATTTGTACTTTTTTCCCCTGCAGTTACAAGGAAATATGTTATCTGTGATAACATATATAAGACAGTGTTTATGTTGTAAATATTATTATAAGCTGGAAAGTACCAGTAACTGTTAGAAAATTAAATTAAAACAAAACT
The DNA here is from genome assembly GCA_032468055.1 of Acrochordus granulatus. Lineage (NCBI taxonomy): Eukaryota > Metazoa > Chordata > Lepidosauria > Squamata > Acrochordidae > Acrochordus > Acrochordus granulatus. Next base: position 134,196 of record JANHZU010002973.1, read on the forward strand.
GTTTCCAAATAATATCCCAGGTATTACCTTTTGAGGGTCTTCTGATAGACTGGGATTTGCATTTTGGCAAGAGTTTAGGAGAAATATTTTGTGGTTGTGCAATAGATGTTGAGGACATAGCTCAATATCCAAATGTACAGAAGGAAGTAAAAATGCCTTGTTAATTGCTCTCCAGTTGTGATGAAACATAAATACTTGTAGATCTGTTTCATCATGCACATCCTTGAATAGCAGCAGAATGATAGAATATTTAAATATTTTAAGTTATCAAAAATATTGAAAAAAAACTTGAATCAACTTTTTTAAAAGATGTACAGTTTAACACTGTTTTGATTTAAAACAAGTATGATCAAAATAACTGGTGAAACTGTAAAACAATCTTTATTATACACCAACAAACTTAGTTGTATCTCCACCAGTAATGTAAATATCATTGTGTTGACACAACACAACTAATCTGCTGTCATGTTTACTATAAACAGACTCAGCTATTCTTCCAGTTAACTTCATGATAATCGCCAACACAAATAAACGATAAATTTGACTTGTGTAAAATATTTTTATACCTGGTGCAAACTATACCATTAAAAGTATGTCTGGATGTATACATTAGATTAAGCCAACCAAATATGCCAGGTTAAATGAAGCATAATAAAATATTTTTTTACATTTTGCATAAATTAAAATTTGGGTTTATCTTTCTCGAGACCAGAAGTAAGTAGTTTCTAATAACCATGCTGACGGGACTTTTTGGCCAAAATGTAATTTAGACTATCACAGAGATAAAGTGGGGTGACTAAGGAAGAACAGACTTATTCTATCATTTAATAGAATAAATTAATAGGAATAGCAACAGCAGCAACTGTAGCTGTATCTTTTAATTTGTGGAAGCCATTAAGAAATAGCTGATCCCTTCTTTACAGAATATTTAATCAGACATGAGTCTTGTTGGATTCTATGAAAACGTGGGCATTGGTATAACCTTGACAGGATAATTTATTTGGTATATTTACTTGGAAGTATCACTGTTGTCTAATAAGATTTATTTCCAAGTAATTGTGGATTGGACGTAGTCCTTGTCCTAGCCAGTTCTTCTGTTCTAGAAATAATCCAGTTTGTTCATTCTTTCCTTATTTTTCAGGGACAGTGATTAATGATTACTCTCTTGCCTCGTGAGCCTGATAAAGCCCTTTTGCTCTTTAAAGTGCTTCTCTTTTTATGGTCACTTGGGATTAAATTGAAGCTTTTGCTGACTGTTGGGAAGGATAATGATAAAGAACCCTTATTGCTATGTGCTCTTTCTCACTTCCTCCACCATCCTTTACTTATTATACAATGTCTTGAACTTCCCTTATAAATAGATCATTGTCAAATAATTCCTGCATACTTTCTGGTTGCACCCATGAACCCAGATGAACTTCTTTGGGTATATAGAGATAGCTGTATTCCTTATATCCATCTTGGCAATGATGGACATGGAGCACTGCTTCAGCAGAATTGTATTTATTTACAAAATAAGTGGGTAGATATTAAGACAAAGCGTGTGGTTGATGGAGGTGACTGTTAGGATTTAGCATGATGCATGGATCCAGCTCTTGCTGTGAATTCACTTTTTTTATTTTTAAACCCTGATTTAAGATACAGCAAGTGACGTAGGCCCATCTCATTGCAACTTGTTTGATAAACATTGGTTTAATGCGATAAGAACCAGTCATAATATTTCTGAGCAGGCAAATATTAGAAGACAATTTCCTGCCAAATACATTATGCTAACCTAACCTGCAAGTAATTAGGCCATGTATATTTTAATCTTTGGTAGCTTCTCACAGACAAACTAAAGGGGAGAGAAAGCATTCCTAACTTCTGCTTACATCTTCTAGTCAACAAGAATTGAAGCTAAGAGTTATCATCGAAGGAATGAAGCTTGGTGCTTGTTCTTAGTTTCTAGGCATTTTTCTTTAAATAGGGAATGAGAGAGATGCTCTAATATTATGAACTCCTGAGAATCTGGGATTTTATGGGCATTCCTCCTGTTTTTTAACTTCTGGATCCATTCAGGAGAAACAGGTATAGCACTTGGTTTTATAGGGTATAAATGGATTGTTTACTCCAAAGTGTAAAGATCTAAATTAAAAACATTAAAAGAATCTCTTACTGCAAGTGGGAGATAAGTGTGAGGAAGGTCTTTGCCAAGAGAACTGAGCCAGGCAAAGGATACAGGGATTGAGTTCAAACCTGGTGTTAAAACACGGTTTCCTTAACTGTGGCTTGTTGAATAAACCACAGCTGGATGGATTCACATATTCTCCAAATCATAAACATTTTTTATATTTTTTGTTTTATTGTAATCTCCTTGTTATGAACCACGCAGAGTCATTGAGAGTTTATTTATTTGACTTTGCAAACTTCTGAAGGGGTTTCAGGGATCCCCAGACCACACTTTGAGAATTGCAAATTTATAGCAATATATGAACCAAATTTGAGTTTGTGTGGGATTATTCTCCTTTCCTCTGCTGTTTCTTTCCAGGGATTATTGGTGGCAGAGATATTATCAAATATAAAATACATAAATTGATTCAGTCTAGTTTTTCCTTATTGGTGTTCAGAACATGAATAAGAAGCAAAATGGAATAGTAATCTTCCAAACATGTGGAGCTGTTTAATTGAGAACAGTTCACATCTTAATCTAGGAATAAGAAACTTGAGGATGTCAAGTGTCTGCTTCTGGTTGCTTTCCTACTGCCAAGAGCTCAAGAGGATGCAGATAACGTGCCAGTACAAATGGATGTTATATTTCCCAGCTATTCATTGAAATAAATTCTGGCATAGAGCCTTAGCATGTTGTGAAAAGATTGTAGCTTCTGATTTAATTCCTTATGCCAAAACTTTTGTTCTAAAGTTTAAGGATTTGCGGCTTTTGAACTTGGAGGGTTTTTTTCCCATCATTGCAATAAATGATGTGAAATAAATAAACCTTTTATTGATGTTCCATAAGGGGATACATGATTTTCTGAACAGAATATTATCTGTGTTTGTGTTAATGATACAACATCTGTAGTATCATTAACACTAGCACAAATATTCTGTTCATTCATCTTCATGAATGTAGTACTCTTGAACTCTGGGAATGGTGGTTCTGTATTTTAGGATCAGGTGTTTTTCTTCAGGTGTTTTTCCTCCCAGTCTTCAGGTGTTTTTCTTCTTCAGGTGTTTTTCCTCCCAGTTTTTCTGTAGTTTAAATGAAAACTATGTTATATAGTTCATTATAATCAAAATGCTTATGTGAGAATGTAATTTAGGTATCTCAAATCTTGACAATAAAGTTCATTCTTTGAATTAGTTGTCAGCAAATTCAGAGTTGTATAGTCTATTTTGTGGTGGTTTTACATTTTGGGGAGCTGGAGGCAAAGAAATAGTAAAATAAAAAATCTCTGTAGGGTAACTCACAATTGTTGGCATCCAGAAACTGTTGTTCTTGTATCCTTAACATATAATCTAGCCAGTTGTGTTCACTTTTCCAGATATGATCCATCAAGCATAGCATGAGAATGTCTTCAGTGTGGCTACATATCCTGCATTATTACTTAGTAAATTTGTATTTGTTTTGACTAAGAGTATAATAGATTATTTAAACATTCTTTCTTCATTTTGGCTTTTCAGCATATAAAACAGTATCTGGAGTTAATGGACCGCTAGTAATCTTGGATCAAGTGAAGGTAAGTTGGAGTTTGATGGGTACGCAAGTAAAAAAGACTCCTGATTTGAACTGCAGTTTCCGGGGGGGTCTTCTTTAATTATAATCATTATTTCTATATTTGTAAGTATATTTTGCAGTTGTCAGTTTAAGTGCTAGATTGATTGACACTGTCATGAAAATGACATGCAAGCCAATTCATGGACTTTTTGGACATACCTTTTGGACAAGGGAAGCTCCACTCAACATGTTCAATGTGCATATCTTATCCCATAATAGAATAACATTTGTTGTCAAAGTGACTGGTGGATTTATTTAGAGGGACCTTTGTACATTCCCATCAAATACAAAAGTATTGTCGATCTGTCACTCTGGCTGGGATTTCCAATGTCACTGTGGAATCTCAAACATTAAAAAGTTAGGCCAGCCTATTTAATTCTTGCATCTTTCCTTTGATGTTGGACTAGCAATAGTACTTCAGGCATATATAATGTTGCTTGGAGGTGATAAGATTTGTAGTCCACACATTTTAAGAACATACCTTGTAGAAGTTACTGTATAAATTCCAGCTTTTTTCTGAGGCGAGAGAGCTAGATAATTTTGTCCCTTGGCCATAAAATGCTACAGTAAATTTTCAACAATAGATGGCTGTGAAGTCATTGCTAGGTCTGTCAGAGTTTCCAGTGAATGCTTTTAAAAATGGTATCAGGGGAAAAAACCCACTGGTCCATAATTATGTCCAATCAATGTTCCTCTAGGTGTTCCCATGTTCAGTATTCCCCTAAGATTTTTTCAGGTTGTAGTTTAATCTTTAAACTCAAATATGGTTGATCAGCCTTAATTTTCTGTGCTTTTAATTTACAAAAATCTCTTGGCCTAGTAAACTGTTGTTATTGTCATTTAGTTTCCGAGGTATGCAGAGATTGTACATTTGACACTACCTGATGGAACAAAGAGAAGTGGACAAGTCCTAGAAGTCAGTGGATCCAAAGCTGTAGTTCAGGTAAGGGTTTTTTCTGAAATGCAGTCCTTGTCTTCTTACATTGCTTCCCAATGGTTTTTCGAATTTTGCAATGAAATTAAGCCATCTTTGAGTACATCCTTTTATTCTTACCTGTTATATCATTCTAGAGTCCAGTTCTTTATTACATAGGACTTTACATAGCTTTGTTAAAATGAGATGTAATATTTAGAAATCATATACGCTTCCATGTTTTGCATGAAAGAAATGTACTTTGAGTTTCTGTCTTCACAATATTTTGACCTCTTTTCTTCAAACTTTTGTTCCAGGAAATCATCATGTAATTTTTTTTCCTATCAGGTTTGGAATTGGTTTCATATCGAAGTAGCCATGTGATAATACATTAAGGCTATTTTTGAAACTAGAGCATAAAATAAGGAACTAGCTCAACTATCTTGATTCTGTTTAAATGTTTGCTAGGAAGCCATTGATGATAATGGATAATGCTATTGTTAAAATAAAAATTTGAAAAAAGAAAATACTTTCCCTTTCCTAGGTGTTTGAAGGAACTTCAGGAATCGATGCGAAGAGAACATCTTGTGAATTCACTGGGGATATCCTTCGAACCCCGGTTTCTGAAGATATGCTAGGTAGTCCCAGATTTTGTTTATTGGATGGAAAACTTTATATATGATTTGTCTCTGATATCTGTATTGCACGCTGCTATTTTATTAGTGCATCTTTTTCACTCTTTCATCTTTGTAGGGCGTGTGTTTAACGGCTCAGGGAAACCTATAGACCGAGGTCCTGTAGTCTTGGCTGAAGATTACCTTGATATCATGGGTATGTTTAAAGTGTTTAATATAACATTAATATAAATGTTTCACAGAAAATGGGTGTGCAACCCTGTATATGAATCTAGTAGGCTAATAGTTTAATAAAGTAACAGCTCAGTGAAACAAAACTATGATTGTTCAGTTGCAAATATGGAACAAATGAAGAATGATTAAAACACCCATTGTGATCAAACTAGTGTGATCCCTCACATACAGTTGCCACTGAATCCTCCAATCAGCATTAAGATATTTGCATGTACAAATGCACATTTCCTTCATCCAAATGTTCAAATCAATTCAAAATTTGGTGTGTGGAACCCAAATCATACCACAAATTAAAATCAGATCTTGGCTCATTTGCACATCCCTAGAGAAAGCCTATACAAACTAGAAGATCAATGGAGAGCTTACACTGTATCTTTTCAAAGATTGACATGCAGAAAAAGTAGGATAATCCTATCTAAATTCAAAATGAGCATTAGCTATTTCATGTTTTACTGTGTTGATTTTCTTTTATGTCCTAAAGGATACTCTGAAGCTAATGGTAGAAATATCCAGTTTTGAATAATGTATAAAATCTAGCAACAAAATAAAATAGCCATGAAGCAACACATTAGACCATTTAATTGGCTTCAAATAATGTTAAGGTCCTCTCTGTATTTTTTTCTAAAAAAAAGCTATGTTTGAACACACCTTTGAAAACAAATTTGAATAAAAGCCACACTGCATTTTTATTAATTAAATGACTACACAGAGAAGACCCAGTTCTGGCTCCTTGAAGACTCGCCCAAGAAAAGTCAGTTCTTACAGTATTAATTACTGATTGTAATTACAAAACATTATTTGGCTGAGAAATTTAGAACAGGTTAAAAAAAGCTGCCTCCTCTTAACTGACAGCCTCTGAAGATGGTGTTATTTTCAAAATTTGCTGTTGGGTACCAACTCACAAAAGACTTTGCTAGGTATAGAAAAGGTTCAGAAATATCCACTTCCATAAACAATTTGCTTGAACTGTAACATGAGTATGTTGGATTGTAATATTCTTTGCAGAAAACACTGGCCACACCTTCTTGGAAAATGCAGACTAAACCGGATAATTTTTCCCATCAAAATGAAATAGGTCAGCCAATCAATCCTCAGTGTCGAATCTACCCAGAAGAAATGATTCAGACTGGCATTTCTGCTATAGATGGTATGAACAGTATTGCCAGAGGCCAGAAGATTCCCATCTTCTCAGCTGCTGGATTGCCACATAATGAGGTAGAAGTTTGAATATCATTTTATGGAGTAGTTATCTCACTCTGAGATGACCAAATGGTCAAATTCCTGAACAGGTCAAGTAAAAAAAAAACCCATAGGCCACTTTCTAGCAAATTCTTCATGGAGCTCAAGAATAACAAGAGTAAAAATAAAACTGTTTAATAAATCCCAACATTAAGACAAATCAAAACATTATGCTCAATACATTATCAAACTGAAAGTTGAAAATTCATTTAAAACACTTTGGAGATCAAAGGATGTCTTCATGAAAATGCAGAGAGGCATTTAAAGTCAATGCTACACCTCTCCACTGAATGTAGTCCACATTGGAAGCATCCTTTTACAACCATATCATCTCCCTTTGCAGAAGTACTTGAAGGGCCTGAGATGCAGATCTTTTGTCTCCAGAAATGTTGCTTTCACTGTTCTTCAAGCATTTCTTAGTCTACTAATGTTTTGATGAAGTGAGTTTTTTGCTTTATAAACCTGTTTTTCCCCCAGAATATCATTACATATAAATTGGATAGGTGGGTCACTTATCTCTCTACATATCTGAATGACGACTTTACTCTTCATTCTGTAATCCAGCTATTAGGAATAATCCAACCAAATATGAAAGCAGTGTCCCTTTTCTTATCATAAATTATAACTTAAATATCTTCTTACCATCTCTGTTCTTCCTAAAAATGTTTTTTTTTACACTGAAGCCACGTGTTGCCATTTTTTTCCCCAGATAGCAGCTCAAATCTGTCGTCAGGCAGGCTTAGTGAAGAAATCCAAAGATGTGGTGGACTACAGTGCTGAGAACTTCGCCATTGTATTTGCTGCAATGGGAGTAAGTAGCTAAATGCATGCAAAATGATATTCTCCTTCATTGCCTAGAACAAGATGCACCACCATGGGAGAGCAACTTGTCCCCACTACTCTGAGACTGCTGCCAAAAAAAATCAGAGTGGAAAGATTCAAAACTTAGAGAAATAGTAGTCATCTCTATAAATACACAATATTTTTTTTCAGCAAATTGGGTTTGAACTGGTTGACTTCATCTCCTTGCTTTGCTACAGGTGAACATGGAAACAGCCCGATTTTTCAAATCCGACTTTGAAGAAAATGGGTCCATGGACAATGTGTGCCTGTTCTTGAATTTGGCGAATGATCCGACGTAAGTAAATGCATTTTGAATCGTGGCAATATAGGAAACAGTGAAATGTGATTCTCCTCTCTGTTGCTTGTAATTTATTTAATATTTTTCTAATCCATCTAACAAGCAGGTTTCCAAAAGTCATTGGAAATAATTTTAGATAGAACCTTGAGCATCAGCTTATGAAACAATGATTTATATATACATCAGATTTCTGAGGTACAGATTTGAGTCTCTTGAATGTAGATTAAAAACAAAAATCAAAAACAGTTCTTGCTTAAAATTCAAAACCTGCAGGAGGCACTGTGTTTTGCCATTAGAAAGGAATCCTGAAAAGCACAGTTAACAGGGAGCATCCTTCCAGATACTTGTTGGCCAGCACAAGCTTGGAAATGGGCTGAATCTTTGGCAGTGTATGAAAGTGGGGAGTGAAGAGTTTCTGCTTATTTTAAACAGTGTAAGATTTGTATGGAATATGCTTGTTAAAATTCAACATGTGGATTGGTTCTTCATTCCTGGATTTCATCTTGGGTATTAATCATACTAGGGGCCATGATAGCTCAGCTCAATATCAAGACCTGAGTGTTGTGCAATGGAGTGAGCTCTTGCCCTAGCTCCTGCAAACCTAGCAGTTGGAAAGCATGCAAATTTGAGTTGATAAATAGGTACCACTTTAGTGGAACAGTAATAGTGCTCCATGACATCATGCTGGCCACATGACCACAGAAACATCTTGGACAAATGCTGGCTCAACAGCCCTTGAAACTGAGATAAGCACCACCCTCTGTAGCCACCAGGCTAGCTGAGTAAAATCCACAGGGATGCCTTTACCTATTAATCATATTACCTGGAAGTGGACCTTTTGATTTTAATTGTATAGGCCTTTATGGAGCATCTAAGCATCTATTGGTGACTGAAAGAGGAGCTAACTCCTTGGGACACAGGATGCATATTGTCTTCTCATTAGATTCCAGCAGTATACTTAAGGAGACTACGGAAGAATATGCAGTCTCCATCTCCCAGGATTAACCCTTCATTACTCCCAGGGGATCTTAAATCTTACTTTAAGTCTTATCTTCTAACTGGTTGTTTTTTGAAAGCAAGGCATTCACTTTGGCATAACTGAGTTAATGGGTCATCGTTCTTTTCCAGCATTGAGAGGATAATCACTCCTCGTCTTGCGTTGACCACAGCGGAGTTCTTGGCTTATCAGTGTGAGAAGCATGTGTTGGTCATTCTGACAGATATGAGCTCCTATGCAGAAGCTCTGAGAGAGGTACATATTTAGTCTCTTGATCAGACCAGTGTTTACTGTGCAGCCAAATATTTCTCATGGCATGAATTTCCTAATAACTGGTGAGCCTCAAAAATAATTAATAATTTGTAGGTTCTGATTTTGGGAGAAAAACAATTATGGCAGAATTGCTGTTTTTCATAGATACCATGAATAAATTCCAAAGGGTATTTAGTAGAAGAGTGTGATATTCAGATCAAAGGCAGGCATGAAAACCCTTTGCATATCAATGAGTTGCACTTTGTAGGTTCAGAAAATATTTCTTTATGCTAAGGAGATGGCAACCATCCTACCTTTGAAGAAAGAACAGAGGGATGGAAATTAATGTTCCTCTGGTCAACAGTGCCAAAGGCTACATCAGGAAAAGGTAGTTTTGGGAGCAGAAGATTGAAGACCCCCCTTTTTTTCTTATTTGCTTCTGCTGGTTATTCCAACCTGTTTACTTTCATTCCCCAAAGGTCTCAGC
>JANHZU010002974.1:0-15064 GCA_032468055.1 Acrochordus granulatus
CAGTATGGTTGAACCTCTGGCAGAGCTCTCATCTTCATTAGAGCACACAAGCCCCGCAACCACAGCAAGGTGGTGCTTCATTGGGGGATTAATCTAATTACCTCAAAAGTAAAATATAAACAGGAAACTGTAAAAGATAATTTGAAAGAGCATTCTGTTTTAGTACAACATGCTAGCTATGCTATTAAGATAATTAAAGATTTCCCCTGTCAGTCATCGCTGACTTTAGTGGGCAGTGCTTATCTTCATTTCCTAACTGAGGAGCCAGCGTGTCTGAAGACGCTTCTGTAATCATGTGACCAGCATATGCCAAGATGCATGGACACTGTTACCTTTCCCACTAAGGGTGGTACCTATTTATCTACTTGCATTTTTACATGCTTTCAAACTGCTAGGTTGGCAGGAGATAGACAGACAATGGGAGCTCACCCCGTTATGGGGCAGCTCTTGAGTCTCGAACTTGAACGGCTGACCTTCTGGCCAACAAGCCCAGGCATCATATATAAAGATGTAACATTTTTGTTTGAAGAGGACTTTTAAAACAGTGAGCAAATAAGAGGATAGAACAATATACTCTTCCTGTGAATCTAAAAAGAGCTTATAAAATCCCACAGAATACTTACCAATTATACAGTCTCTTTACTGCAAATGTTTTGTAAAACAGTTTTAAACATCAGCTGAACAACTGATAAAAGTTATAAAAGTAACCAAAGTATAGATCTCTGATAATTTTATAATTCTTCTTTTACTAAAACTGACTAAAGCTCTCATATACTCAAGAAACATGCTTTTCTTATTCTTCTTTGGTCTCTTGGCATAATTATCAACAAATCAATAATAAAATATCCTACTTTATTTGTTAAAATATGCAACACTTTCTCAGTTCCTACACTTTATTTTTTAAAACATGGTCATATACCCAAATTCTTTTCTAGGTTTTCCTATGTATGTACAGTGTTCTTCTTCTGACACTATTCATCTAAATATTTTTTTCTAAACAAATTTTAATTCTGGTTCACCTTTGGAATAGAAATAACTGTGACAATTGATATGTTTACTTTGTACATCCTCTCTCTGGAAGAAGACCTAAATAATGTATTGGAGGTGTGAGAATCTGACAACAAGAAAACTATAGAGAAGTTTATCGATATGTCAGTAACAGTGGATACATTTGCAATATCAATGAGTATATCCTGAAACTTATAACACAACCTATTTAAGAATGAGCAGTTTTGCATTGCTTCATGTGATGGAATGTGGCTACGAAGGAGGAAGGGATATGATGAATTACAGTAACATAGGTTCCCAGGAAAGAGGGAATACCTTCCCAGGAGGGGGCACGACAAGAGACAGCACAGTCCAGAGCTAGACTGTGGGAAAACAAAAGAACTTAGGATAGTCAGAATCCTGTCTGTTAATAGAAGTATATTGCCATCTATCTATCAGGTGTTCCATAGCAAACACAGGGGCTGCAAGTGGAGGCAGCTAATTGACACTGATGTGACATAGAAGCTTATTTAAATATAAAGGAAGAGGTGGAAGTGTAGTATGGGGAGGGATTGCAATGTTGTGAAGGTATGTCTTTTGTTTCTCTGAGTTCTTTTAATACTTTTGAGTATGATCTTGAAAGCTCAGAATTATAAAATTTTAAATCCAGTGATTGATTCAGATTGTTGGATGCAGAATCCCAGATCTTTAGAATATAAGAGTTTAAAATTTATTTTAGTATAGCTTTAGTCTGGCAAGAATCTATCTATATGGTATAAACAAATATAAACAAATAAAGAATTGAATTTTAACTGGATTGTGTTATGTAGTTCTTGGGCTAGGCCTGGCACTTAGTTTACATAAGTTAATATAAGTGAAATAAGGAACTACAGTGAATACAATAACAATCAAAAACATATGCCAGGTTATCCCATTTCTTTACATATATGATCTGAAATTGTGTGGAAAAAAACCACCTGAAATAAAATTGCTGCTCACCACTGTCAGAATATACAGTCAAGATATTGCAATGGAGTTTGGCCTGGATAAATGTGCCAACCACCCCATCAACAGTGGAAAAATAATAAAAACTGAAAGAATCAAGATGACCTTTTGCAATAACACAAAGAGTCTGGATGAAGACGATCACTGCAAATACTTAGACATTTTTCAAGCTGACAATATCAAGCACACAGAAGTCAAGAAGAAGATAAAAAGTGAAAACAACATGAGAGTGAAAAAGATCTTAAAGTCCAAACTCAGTGAAGAAATACCATCAAGGCAATTAACACCTGGGCAATTCCAGCCATTAGATACATAGATGGAATAGTGAACTGAACTCAAGCAGAACTAAAGACCCTGGATAAGAAGACTAGAAAAATAATAACAATAACAATGAATCATGGCTTTTATCCAAAAAGCAACATTGACAGATCTATCTACCAAAGAAAATATGGGAGTGTGGAATGTTGCAAATACACCAGAGAACTAATGAAGAACAAAAGACATTGGTAGAATATCTGAAGGACAGTGAAGAAGATGCACTGAAGCTAGTATACTATGAAGGTTTACTGATACTGGAGAAACCAACCTGGCCTACAAGAAATACCAAATGAAGAATAGAAAAGAGGCAAAGTACTGCATGCCTAGTACATTAAAAAAAATTCTAACAAGAAGAACTGACAAGGGCTAAGAGCAGGAACATTAAAGAAAGAGACAAAAGAGTTAATTCTGGCTGTACAAGACCAAGCCTTAAGAAGAAATGAATATAAAACTGAAACTGAGAAGACAAAATAAACAGTAAATGCCATCTCCACAAACAAGCTGAAGAAACAGTGGACCACCTAGTTGCTGCAAGAAGAACACACACAACAGCATTACAAAGTAGCAACAGTCGTGCATTGGAATATCTGCAATATGTAAATAATAATTTTGGTATCCTAAAGGCTGTTCAGTCTAGACAGGATCCACTGTCCATCAGCAGATCACTATATTATTACTAAGTTCAGTATAAAGTTGAAGAATGCATCCTGTGAACCCATAGATATGATTTGTCTGAAGCACAGCAACCATTACAGTGAATTTTAAAATGCTTTGCTTTATTATTATATATAATATCAAGTATTTTAATGTTAGTTTTACTTAATACTTACTGTATATTACAAAAGTTTTAATGAAAAAGCACATAATTTTAGCTATTAAATTGAAATGCATCTCTAAATTCAGTGTGTGCCTATAATTTAAACTGACATTACATGTATTTGTTTTTCCTAAATTTTCTTACCTGTTAATGCATATTTTCCAATAACCTTGAAAATACAACATATTTCTTTATCTCTTTACAAACCTTATTGATTGTTGATCTACAGAAGATATTCAATCTGTTTCTGAAAGATGACTTTATTACCTCATAGCTAGGCAAATAACAAGCTTACTACATTTCTCCTAACAGAATTGGGGATCTTTTGTAATATTTAGGTGATCATTAAGATTGTGTGTTAGGAGCTCAACAACTTTTTTTTAAGATTGACTTGTAACATATTTATAATTAAATATTCTGATGAAGATGCTTATTTTCTCTTTAATGTTAACCTCCCCTATGACAATTTATATGTTATCAGATTAAAAATCAGAAGTGTTTTTTTTTTAAATAAGGGAACATATTAAAGATTTAAGCAGCTATCATACATATATAACTGAAGCATGAAGCAAACCATCAATGCATATTCCTAATACAGGTCATGATTTAGAGCAAATGCAAAAACATTTTGCAAAATTTTTCTCAAAAGGCAACTGGATTTTTATTAATTAGTGTAATTGGAAAATGTTTTGTCTCCTCTCCAAGAGACTTTCTTAATTCCATATGGAAAAAAAAAGGAGGTGGTAAGAATATATGCATTTCCCAGATTTGACAGGATACAGGACCCATACCAGAAAAAAAGTTCTGACATAACAGTCTAACAGAGTAATAATGCTAGGTAACAAAATTTTAGGGACTAGTTTTGTTCTTCAGCACAATATATATCAGAAAAGTCTGAAATATATTTGTGAAGATGAGACAAAACTGCATTGTAAACAGAAGATCATTGATGTCTAATTCCCCACCCCCCAATTAAGGGAAGGATTTAATGTGTTTATATAAATAGATTCTTTGAATCCCCTTGCTAACCAATTAGCTTCCTTGTCCAAGATCTGGAATTTGCACCAATCAAAAGAATGTCCCTTGTCCTTAAGATACAAATGGACTGCAGAAGTCTCTGATGTTTTATATTGTTGAAATATCTTATAAAGTGGCTGCTTAGTCTTCCCAAGAAGAAATCTGAACAAGTTTTATTACATTGTCTGGCATAAATGATATTTGTCTATTCATATTTGGGTATCCTGTCCTTAAGATGGACTAGTTTATGCTTCAATGTGTTCATGGGTTTGAAGTGAACATTTATCTATCTTTATTAAAAATCCTCCTTATAGGAATCTATGCAGGAGGTGATCAGTTTCTGTGACATTCCAGAAACATATGGAATGGCCATGTTCCTGTGTTTGTTTGTTAAAAGTAGATTTTAAAAAATGCAGCAACATCACCATTCCATATGTTGTTCAGATTTTTACATTGGGGAGACTAAGCAGCTGCTTTATGTAAACACTTTATATCCTTCTCTTAATGGGGTCACAAACATCTTCCAGTCTTTTCTGATGCATATTGTACTGACTTTGAAGAGCAAAACTAGTCTCTAAATTTTATTGGCAAGCATTTTTACTCTGTTAGCTTGCTATGTGAGAACTTTTTTCTGGTGTATTTCCTACATTCTGCCAAGTTTGAAAAATGTATATATTCTTGCCACCACCTCCTTTTTTTCCACATGGAATTGACAAAGTTTTCTAGATAGGAAACAAAACATTTTCCAATTACATAAAATAATAAAAGTCCAGTTGCCTTTTGAGAAAAATGTTGCAAAATTGTTTTGCATTCGTTATCCATGGAACAAACTATTTTAGGAGGACACTGATTCAACAGAAAGGTGGGCAGGAGCCAGTGGTGTCCATGAGGGAGGGCCAAAATGATAAAAGCAGAATGATGAAAACAAAATAATGAAAGCTTATATCTTATAAGATATCAGCAACAGAAAGAGAGTCACTTTTGAGTTCAGCAGCATATAAATTTGATAAATAAAACACACAGTAATACTATTTTGATTTCAAAATGTCATGGGCTTCCAAAGGGAGGTTCAGGTAATGAAATGTGCATTGCAACATGACAGAACAAATTTAGTCACTTGCATGCTTATGTGTGACATACTGTTACAAAAGTGAAAGGGTAAACTTCCTTCGTAATGTCACAATTGTAAATTTCATCATTTTTGCATCATCATGGTTAGTTGATTCAGTAGTCTGAACACCTATAAAAATGAACTCAAATCAGTCTGAACATCGAAAGCTACCGAACAAATAAGGAAGTCAACATAACCAGATAAGAATCCAAAACACTGTCAAGAACAGATTAGGAATTGGATGGTAAGATTCTAAACAGGAGTAAAAAGGATAACAAGAGAAAAGCTTCCTTTAATATTGGGCTGCTTTTAAGTAAAGTCTTTCATGTGCTAGTTTGTAAAATCTCATCCAGAAATACATAGCAAGGCAAGGAACTCCTGATAAATTTTTTCTCAAATGATCAGCTTTTATGTTGCCATTATTTTGCTTTGTTACCATAGCAGAGATTATTTATTTTACTGAGCATATAGGACAGTCTTATTTCCATGTCAGGGTCTTTTATTTATTTTATTTATATGCCGCCAAAATCTGAAGACCCTCAGCAGCTAACAAAAAACAACCGTTAAAGAAATTAATTAAAAACATTAAAAAAAATAAAATAAAACATTAAAATTAAAATAAAAAACTTTTATCCAACTAGCTTTTGTGAGAGAAATTCTGATGTCCTTTCCACCCATTGAAACTGGTCTTTGTAGTTCTGACCTGCCCTTGGAGAATTGATAGGATAAATGATAGGACAAAAGATCATTGATAAGAGATGCTGCTGTAGATGGCAATTTGTCATTATTCTTATCATATTCTTATCAATGATAACAATATATTCTGATATAATAATATATCTGATTCTTTGGGTAAGAATGTTAGAAGAGACAACAAATATATTGCTGAAGCAAAGATCATCTGGTTGTAGGGGAACAGAAAACTAGCTAGTATCTATTTGTATATATTTTAAGTTCATGAGTTGGAAGTGAAACATAAGTGAAAGAGACTATATTGCAAACAAAGGGTAATACTTCAGCAGAATTATACTGTTTGCTCTTTCACCCTAATCCATCCTTTTTGTGAGAGGAAAATCTTGTCTAATATTGTTTATAAAAAACAAAATAAAACATTTTTAACATATTTAAGTAAAAAATTAGTTTTCTTTTAAAAAACTTCCTTCTGTGTGGGCAACAGGTATAATGTTTCATTAACAGTTTACATCTAATAAAATTTATTTCATTTTAGTTTGGTAGTCATCCAATTGAAGATCTCTTCAATGATTTTCAAGATGGTCGAAAGCTTTTGGAGCTCCTGGAAGGTCTTACAGGCCAAAAACTTGTATGTATATACCTATCTACTATAGCAGATTACTTTGCAATGCTAATGCTTATAAAAACCATTGTGAAATTTGCATTGTGGACCTGGTACTTGTAAATGTTTTACAGTATTTTATAAATATATAAAGCATATAGTGCAATTTGTGTAAGTTGCTGATTTGTTAAATTTTGCTGACGTTCTCTTCTTTTTTGTAGCAAATATCCCTAAAAATTTCACTAATTGACCTAACCCCACTTCATGGAAACATGCAATCATAGCATTTTCCATTACTGTCCTTTTATTAATGTATTTCATTGTATAATAAAAACAAACATGGAAATTACAATTGAAAATAACTAAGTATAATAAACTAAGTATTCTAGGTAAAATTTGATGCAAAAATGTTGATTTATGATTTTCATATAAACTACAGTAAAAAAAATAGAGAATCAGTTTATCAGTATACAGACTTGGATAATGAAATTTATAAAATATTCTCAATTCAAAGTTCAGATTGATTTCAACTCCCTCTAGTGAACCCTGCTGTTATAGGTAACTGCATGCATATCAAAAATAAGTGTGAACAATTACTTTCAGTATTTTCTATTACATTTTGTGTTCATTTCATAATTTTTAAAACAGACATTAACTCGATCCTTTTTTTCCACTACTAGTTGTCTCTTGGAATAAAATACTAGGAAATACTTTTCATAGATAAAATATATGTGTATAGAATTTTAAATACTGTATAATTAAGATGAACACATTTAAAAATGATTGTTGGTTTTCCTGAAAGAATATACAAATATATATGCATATTTTATTAATATAATGTAGGCAGATTTTTTTCTGTCAAATTATAGTTTGCATAAGTATAAAACCAGAAATATAGTTTCCTCCATATTTTTCCCTACTCAGTCATTTTTATGTAAGGAACTGACAAAACTGTTAGCATGATTCAAACTATTCAAATGGAAGGAATGAACCTGATTTCAATTAACTGTTACTCTGATTCATTATGGTTATTGCTAAATGCAATAGTGAAAATATATTTCAGTATATGTGTCAGTTCAAGAAGTTCCACTTGCCTCAATAGCTGCTGGTACGGTTCTACATAGGAATCACTGAGTCTGTCCTTCGTACATCTGTAACTGCCTGGTTTTGTGCAGCAACCATGCAGGAAAGGCACAGCCTCCAATGGACAGCCAGAACTGCAGAAAGAATAATTGTAGCTAGCCTGTCCTCCATGGAGGACCTGTATATTGTGAGGGTCAAGTGAAGTGCAGAGAAGATATCAGACCCCTCTTATCTTGGACATAATTTGTTTGAACCTCTTCTCTCTGGATGGTGCTGTTGGATATTGCACATCAAAACAACCAGACACAGGAACAGTTTTCCCCCCTGTGCCATCGATCAGCTGAATATCTGATTCCTGCTATATGACAAGACACAAAGTGCAAAGAATTCGAAATTAACTCACAAGTACTATCTAAGGTGTATACATACTTATCAACAAATTGTGGTTCTAATTCTATACTTTACTATATTCCTTTTCTATTGGCTGCATACTTTGGATGCACACTTTACTACTAATACATAGTTTTATTTGTTTGTTATAATTTAATTTATTGTTGTCTTGCAAGTATATGAGAGCAACTGTACCAGAATCAAATTCCTAGCATGCTTGGTCAATTAAAAATCTGAATATTATTAAAATGACTATATTCTAATACTTAAAAAGATACTGCAAGCTTTCTGTCATATAAATATTTATATACTTAATATGTTCTTTTTATAAATTAAAATTTATATTTATAGGGGAAAGAAAAGGGCTCCACTAGAGTTCATGCCTTGAACAACGTCAATAAAGCACTACAAATCTTGCAAAAAAATAATGTAAGTAATAATTTGCATGAAAACATAGTACACACAAAGTTTTAAAAACACAAGGCTGTTTCTGAAATATGTTTCACAATGGATAAGATTCTGTGAATCACATGAAATATAAGAGACCAAAATATATGACCCTCAACTGCCATATGTTCATTTAATGGTCTTAAAAACTGTTTATTAAATAAACATTATTGAATATTAATTAATATTCAATTAATATTAAGACATATACAGTGTATGTGTTTCTATATTGTGTATAAAATTCCATAAAAGAGTACCTTTTTAATATTTCAGGTTTAATGATGTAATAAATACATTAGGCATTGTGAAATTATGATAGAAAGCAATTGCAGTTCTGAAGAGGTTAATGGGCCAATTTTTTTATTTATAACCATCTCAACATTGTGTTTCAAATACCTCTTTGGTAAACTGTGGGGAACATGTTATTCACAAAGAGGAGAGTACACAGATATTAGAAATGCATGTTGAATTTTTTATTTATAAATAGTGGAAACTGAAAAATCCGCAATGTAATTGTAAGATTAAAAAAATGAAACAAAAGTCAAGGCTGATAATATTGTTTATCTTTGTGACCAAAGTTCTTCCTCACATCAGCATCATTAAATATATTTCATTCTGGTAACAAAAATTTCCTTAGGATGCCATCTAATTAGTGATGCATAAAAATGACTATTATGTGGATGTATCAGCCCTGTCAGTTTTGTGTTTGACAAGCTCTAGAACTGGGGTAAATATAATGATATTAATAGAAAGACTCAGAAATGATTTTGCATTGTATATGTAGTAAATGACTCCTTAGAATGGATAAAATATTTGTCTCTAATAGAAAAATGGGAGTTTCTGACTGATGGATAAAACAGGCAGGAACATCAATGAAAATGTGAGTTACGGATCAGGCAATATATGGAAATCAAATAATCTTGTTAGAATAATTAGTATAGACATAGAAATGAAGTATTTGGCAAAAATATCACTCAAGTATTCAGGATGACAAAAGTAATGTGGAACCATACCCTTCGTAAGGTAATGTTTGGGGCAAAACTATATACATGGTTCTTGAGTTTCAAAAACTAAAATATGAAAATTTGATGGAAGATTCTAATAAAGGAGAACATGCAAATTTTATGAATTGACACTAGAAATAGATCAACTCATAGAATCCTACTACTTCATAATATAGGACAGATGAATATGAAGTATCATAGATGAAGTATTCAAATAAAAATATAGACAATTTTAAATGTTGCTATGTTTTCTTTTTCTGGATTGAGAATTAATTTTAAATAATATCTAAGAAACCTTTTACAATGGAGAAGATATCACAAAGAAATATTTTATATAACCACTTCAGAAATTAATGAAATGCCTATATATTATTTCCGTTTCCCCATTCCATTTCTTTCTTTAATTTTAAGCCTATTATTATTGGATAATTTTCAAGAAAATGTGTGCTATGAAAGGAACTATAAAATATAGTTGTTTCTGCAAGTTTTCTTTCATTGTTTTGCCAAAGCATTTTATTAAAGAGTGTTTAATCATTTAAATTTATGTTCATTTTGTAGTTTTATGTTACATACTTTCCAATTTTATTTTCCCTTAATGGCTTCAACTGTTTGCATTCTGTCAACAAATTGTCAAATATTTTTTAGATATTTATTAATCTCTACAAGCTAAGTGGTAAATAAATATGAAAACATGTATATTACCTTGAATAGATACATTTAAAAAATATGGTGACTTTTACAAGTCTGATTATATTAATTCAGCAATAATTTATTTTGTCATTTTATGGAAATGTAAATACATTTATTTTATTACTGTTATTTTGAAAAATAAAAACATTTTCCTTGCTTAATTTGTATCTTTTATTCTGTCTTGTTCTAACAGGTAGATCTGGTAAATATTGGCAGTATAGATATTGTGGATGGAAATCATAAACTGACCCTGGGATTGGTCTGGAGTATAATTCTCCACTGGCAGGTATCAACTGATTCTTTTTGGAAGACCTTATGATGTATAAGCAATAAACAAAGGATGTTAAAGCAACTCTTTATTTATATATTTTTAAAATTTATATAGCTGCCCTCCCATGGCTCTGGGTGGCTTACAAGTTACAAATACAAAAAACAATTCCCCCCCAAAAAACAACCTCCAATAACAAACAACAAGAATAATTAAAAATTAAAACTATTAAAAACATTATTTGTGGGAGAAACTATTAATTTTCCTAACAGACCAACCACTTTGTTCTCTCTATATCTCTAGATTCCCAGGCCAGATTGAAAAAATATATCTTCATGGTCTTCTGGCTGGCCAAAAATGTTGGGGAAACATTTTTGTTAGATTAGATTTTAATCTAATCTCATAGGGAGATTATTCCAAAGGGAAGGTGCTATGGCAGAAAAGATTCTTATCCTGGGCTATTTTAGATGATATTCTTTGTGGATGGAACCCATATTATACCTTTTCTGCCATGGAATGGGTAGATGTTATTGGAGAAAGACAGATCAAACAGTCTAGCCTCATGCCAGCTTTACAGGTCATTAAAGGTTTCCCCTGCCAGCCGTCTCTGACTCTAGGAGGTGGTGCTCATTTCAGATTCACAGCCAAGGGAGCCAGCTTGAAGATGTTTTCATGGTTATGTGGCCAGCATGACTATATGTCAAGGCACAAAAAACTCTGCTCCTCTTCCCACCAAATTAGGTGGTACTTATTTATCTACTTGAATTTTTGCATGCTTTCAAACTGCTAGGTTGACAGCAGCTGGAGCAAGTAACAGGAGCTCACCCCATTATGCAATGGTGCTTTCAGCCAACAAACCCAGCATCTTAACTGCTCATCCACCAGCAACCTATATTGAACCTAGAAGCAAACTGATGCAGCTTGCAGAGCAGAGGTGTAAAATCCAGTGATCTAGGTGTTCATGTATTTGCTTGCACCTGCCTCATTTTGCATCAGTTGAAGCTTCTGGATGCTCTTCAATGGCAATCCTTGAAGAATACATTATAGTAGTCTATGCAGGATGTAATCAGGGCAAGAGTGACTGAGTGTAGAGCCTTTCCACCTAAAATTGCTGAAATTGCTCAAGGGCCCTCCTGCTCTTTGTAGTTGTAAATATAGAGGGATCATCAAATTGAGCATTCCATCTGTCTAGGAAAATGCCAGCACATCCAAAATTAAAGATGATAAATTCCCAGAAACAAATGACTCCAACCCCACAATAATTCAGTCTTGCCAGGATTGAGCTTCAACCAAGAACCAAGACAGGATGTCAACAGCATTGCTTGCCTCACCAGTGGTGGGATATTGTATGATTGATGGAAATCATCAACACACTGATGATACCTTAACCCATGAGAATTACGACTTCCCCCAGAAGCTTCATAGAGAGGTTAAACATGAAATAGAAAGTACTGAACCCTGCGGCACCATAGGAAGTAGGAATTGAGACCAGGATCTCTTGCTCAGATCAACACTGACTGAAGCTGGCTGCAGAGGAAGGAAGAGAATCAGCACAATACTGATATTGTGGATGGAAATCATAAATTAACCCTTGGATTGGTCTGGAGTATAATTCTCGACTGGCAGGTATCAAATGATTTTGGAAGAACTGTTATCAAAGAACAGTAAAGTAGCTGTGGAATGTAGACTTGCAGCAAAATGCTGAAATGTTGAAATAACTGTTTGGACTCTTTCATGCTTAAAGCATGTAAATTTTTCCTACTGTTATTAATTCCAACTTGAGAATTGCTGCAATGTAAGGTGGAAAAAATGCAATTCACCAAAATCTCAGGAAAGTTCAGACATTCTCCAGAAGTTATTACCAGTTATTCCCAAATTGCTATTTTTATGTGCTTCATAAATTATTAAATATATAGCAAATTATCAAAAGTATGAGAAGATGTAATTTTACTTAAAATACATTGTCCTAGCTGTGCCTTTTTCACTATCCTGTTACTACCTGTGTCAGGGTTCTGGCTCCCAACAAATCACTCAAAGGAAAAGTGTATTACTTTTCCCAGAAAAGGTTCTGCATCACTACTGAAATAAGCAAAAATCCATAAAAATAAAAACAAAATTAATACATTCACTTCTTAAGACTATACTTCATACATTTGATAATCCTTAGTATTTTATGTTCTAACAATGTGATAATTTTAGGAACTATAATATTATTATGCTTATTTCTCTAGAAACCCAGTCTTGATGTTTCTTTATGTCCCTCTATAACTTTCTATCAGATGAATAACCCTTAAATGTAAGAAAAGATGCAGGATTATTTGTATGTTATATCATTATATTCCTTAATATATTAAATCCAAACTTTAAGTTCCAAAACTAAAAAAGTAAATTCTCAAAATCGATTGGTGGATACTGAGGGACGAGGGAAATATTGATCTAGAGCATTCAAGGCAAAGGCCAGAGCAAAAATGAATACATTTTTGAAAGGCATAAGAATGCTATTGTTGAAAATGAAATTAGACCAAATAACTAGATTATTTTATTACAGTTTGGCAAATTTTCAGTTGAGAGCATTAGGTCCTTTGTATAAGTGAGCTAAAATGGAAAAAAATAATGTGAACAATCCTAAAATGAAATTGAAAAAGCTGAGTGGGTTGGCTTCATTAACAAATCTAACTAATGATGAAATTCTGTATTGTAATCTAGGTAAAAAATGTAATGAAAAACATTATGGCTGGACTGCAACAAACAAATAGTGAAAAGATCTTGTTAAGCTGGGTTCGTCAATCAACTCAGAACTATCCACAGGTCAATGTTTTTAATTTTACCAACAGCTGGTCTGATGGTTTGGCTTTCAATGCACTCATACACAGTCACAGGTAGGAAACGTTTTACAAATACAGAAATAAAAATGCAATTTTTATGTCTGTGCCTCTTTACCTGTTTTTTCTCTTTGTATCTGTGTGCATAGCATACAATGTTAAAATGCACAGTATCCAGCGTAAAGATCCTGTACAAAACAGAAACTAAGAAAAACTGTTTTTATACATTTTTTCTGGAAATTTCAGAATACTGATCATTTAGTAGAAAATGTATAGTTGGGTGGATTATGTTAGTGAAGAATTTTCTTCAATCTTTAAGAAACACGTAGGACAATTGAACAGTATATGTGCAATTAATTCAATTTCAGAATCTGAATATACTGTATTCAGAAAAATTTTGAATGAAAAATATTACTAAATTTCTCCATCAAAACCATCAACAATAGGGCATCTGGATACATTAGATATAAATATTCTAATGTGAAAAGTCACAAAAAATGTGATAAAGTATTAAAATAGTTGCAATGGAACAGAGCTGCAAGGTTAATAACAATATCAAGATATGCTTGACATTACCCCAGATTTTGGGATAAAATTTGGTTTTTCCATGGTGACATGTATATGTCAATAGAAACTGGATCAAGGACACACCCTACATTTATTTGAGATACATAGTACTTAGCCAGCAGAGCTTTGAATAGATCTTTAAAGAGATACATCTGAGCGGCGTATCTGCAATTGGGCAGGATCCCAGGATAAATCATATATATATGTAGATTGAATTGTTTATAGCATGGACAAGTCTTTGTACACAAAGTACTGCATTCCATGCAACAGAAGATTTAGGCCTTTGACTTTAAGGAAATTGATTGATGAAGGGATATGTTATTCTCCTTTATGGCATATGTGTCTGCATAATAAACTTTTAAAGTTAAAGTTTTTAATACAATTATTGAAATCTCTAGGAAGTAAGGACTGAAAATAAATGCTTAGATATTTGAAGACTTACAGTTTTTAAATTTGGAATTCATTAATTTTCCATATATACATTTTGAAATAAAAAATAAAAGGATAAAAGTGTAAGCATTTTTTTCCACTATGAAGTTGCTCATTTTTGGCTCAGACACATTATTAGTTTGTCTAAATTAAGAGATTTTGGATACAAAAAATAAGGAAGCCGTAATTTCTTCTTGAACATCAGAACCTCTTTCATAGAATGGCACAATAATATAATTTCAAACCAATTGCTTGCTCTTGCACCTGTACTAATATTTTATTTTAAATTTTAATTGTGAAATAAGGGTGAAATAAATGAATTGTTCACTCTGCTTTAGAAACTGAGATAAATATTCCTGATCATTTAACTACCACCCCTTTCTTCATATATAACAGCAATAAGCACTAGTTAATTGTTTTAAAGCCAGTTAATAACAGTGTGGTGCTTTAGTTACAACATTCATAACAGCAACCCAGCAAGAGTAAATTTCCCCCCCAGTGAGGCACCACCTTGCTGTGGTTGGGGATTGTGTGCTCTGAAGAAGATGAGAGCTCTGCCAGAGGTTCAACCACACTGGACAGGTCTCTTCAGAGGAACCAGACGAAGAGTGTCTCCCACCTTTAAAGATATTAGAAGTAAATTACAGAAATCCATACCATCTCGGTCATCACCTGGGTTAACAAGGACTGTGCTAGATGTTATTGGGGATCCTGGACAACTAGTGGAAAATGGGCTATAGGACTCCACTGGAGAAGGAAATGGCAACCCACTCCAGTATCCCTGCCAAGAAAACCCCATGGACAGCAACAAAAGG
>JANHZU010002974.1:27773-46004 GCA_032468055.1 Acrochordus granulatus
ACTGCAAGCTTTTTTTCTAATGTGACATTTTGGAAAAAAATTATGATTTTAGTTTTCTGCTGAATAAAGGGAAAAAAGTCACAAATCATGTAACAGCTTAAAAAGAAAACCAGTTGTAAATAAACTAGTTGCAAAGCCCCAAGACTCTGATATATCTATGCTTTTTACATAGGTCACCACCTATGTATAAGCTGATTTATGACTGTAATATAGATTTCACATTTGACTCTTCAGTTCTGAAGAGTCATTATTACATACAGGTACAGGACAGCAGGGCTACAAACTCTAACTAAGGAAAAAGGGCAGGAAAGGAGCATCCTTCTTCTGTTTGCAAATGCCACAAAAGCATTTTTGCACATATTGTTAAACTGGGCCTTGGCATAATCCTACAGCATTATTATGTTTTCAGTTTCCTGTGGACTTAAATGAATCTGTTACTTAGGAGCCTGTTGCCTCTTTCTATGATGTCTTATAAGTCGCCTAAATTGTTGTATTTTTAATGTGCATGTGCAGATGTTGCAACAACTCATCCTGATAAGAAGTCCATCTTGATGTATGTGACATCACTTTTCCAAGTCCTGCCCCAGAAGGTTACTCTAGAAGCCATCCATGAAGTTGAAACATTGCCACAGGAAGTAAAGCACATTAGAGAAGAACAAATCCAATTACATCCACAGCGTTTTTCTCAACAGGTGAGTCATTTGAATTTTGTTGTTTGAGACCAGCGAACAGTAAATTCTTGAAGATGTTTCTGTATTTATGTCTTGCATTTCTTTAAGTTGAAAAGGTGCTCCAATTATGAAATGTGAAGCACTCTGAACTTCTCTGTAATTGTTATCCTAATCTGTCATTTAACAGTCGGTTTACAGGATTATTACTGAAAATTAATTTGGGTGGAAATCTTAAGGCATTGGGAAGCAGCTGATGAGGTTCTTCTTGATCACTTTTTCTCATAAGCTGAAATATTCTGGACCTACCCTTAAAACATTGTTGAATCTTAGTTCTTTTTTTAACCTGGGAAAGGTTGCTTTCCATTGATTTGAGTCCTTCTTTGCATGGGTTATATTTTAACTATTTTGCATTTAAAATGTCAATTTTTGTAATTTTCATGTTTCACATGGTGTATATTAAGCTTCAGTAACATGCACACTTTTTTAAAATCTGAAACAGTAGTGTCAACATACTTACTTTAACATTAAGACTTTGCCAACCCAAAGCTTTCATGATTATAACTTACTAAAAGCTACTTGAGTTTTGAATTGCTTAACACTATCTAATTAACTCTTTGATTCTTTCATTTAATAATATGCATATATGTATGTATGTAACATGGATAATTAGAAACTGTTCACTGGTAGATCTTGTAGGATGTAATCACATATTAATTGTTTAATATGTTCAGGTCATATGATTCAGTTATCATAATTTTTCACACACAAAGAAGTATTCTTTTAATCTAACAGTTTCTGTGTCCTGTTGTGTGTTTCAGGGCAGCTTCTTTCTACAGTTTTATGTTCTATTGATAATATGAACTTAAAAGGTAGTAGAAGCTGAATAAAGATCCTGATCAAGCATCCTATGACTTAATGTGTTTGAAAAATAGTAATTAATCTGCAAAGTTTTTCTGGCAAAACATTTATTAGCTCTTCAAGCAAAACTCCATACCAACCAATATTTCATTGCTATTTGAGATAGTCTTCACATATCCAAAAGAAAAGAACATGTGGGCTTGTGCAGGTCTTTTGTGAAGTCTTTTCCAACATTAGGCAGTTGTGGTCTCAGTGATTTAGAAAAAGCAAATTTTTAAGAAATTTATATTACATATTATGAAGAATTAGTGCTTAAAATAGACAAAACTCACAACAAAATTAGCTAATCTCATTGAGAATTCCTTATATTTAATTTGATTTCTCATGGTTTGCTATACACAAATATCATAATCAGCCATCCCACTCAGTCTAACACTATAGTGTGCATACTTCAGAGTGTTTTTATTTCACTAATGTTATGTTATTAGGTCCATTTTGAAACAAAACTTTAAAAACGCTGAAGAAGTCCCACTATTCTATCAGGATTCCTGCCAGGTTATTCCCCATCCACAAAGCTTTATAAAGGAAACTATATTCAAGCAAAGACCTCTTTTATTTTGTATGAATACTGACTCTTTTACCTGCATTTCAAATGGTAAAACTGAGGTATAAGCACATGAAATTGTTCTTTTCTGAGTGTGACAATATTCCTTTGTAAGTATTATTTCATTGATATACATATTCACAGATCATTTCTGTGGTTTTAAAACTGGCCATATTTTTATTTATTTGTTAAACTTATTCACTGCCCATCTCACTATGACTGACTCTGAGTGGCTTACAATAACAATAATCAAATATATGCATCATACCAATAGATAAGAATAATAAAAGGTAAAAGGGGATACACAAGATGGCAAGAAGCTAAAACAGAGGTGGAGCTGTCAATCTAATAGCCATTTCCAAAATGTCAAATGGCTGCCCGGACCCCAGGCCAACCCAATGAACCATTTTTTAGGCCTTTACAGAAGGCCAAAAGGATGGGGACTGATCTCACTTCAAGTGGTATGATGTTCCATAGCATCTCAAGTTTAGATTCTATACTAATTTTCTAACACTTCCTTTCTTCAGATGGGCATACCATTACAGTGATTTTTAGCATTAGTGAGACTAACCATTCATACAATTATATTAAGTGATGTATTTAGAGGTTCGAGGGCCTTCAGTTATTAATTGCAATTACTACTGTCTTTAGACCACCTGACCATTTTAGATATTTGCAGAGATCTGAAGACATTTATTCAGAACGTGGTCTGGGTTCATGTTCTTTTGATGTAAGTGCATTTAATCACAGAGTTCTTAGAGGAGGATAGGCTTCATGGTGGGAATAATTACAGGTACTTCAAGTATTTTTTATATTTCTCATTAAACAGTATAATGAAAATGGCTCTCTATTTGCTGTTTAATCTATGAGCATTTCTTAAAATAAAATGGCTGCTGACGTTCTCCCCTGAAATAATACTACATTTCATCCATTTTATTACCATCAATCATCCATGTATATCTGCTTTTCTTCCTAATTTCTTCTCCTTAGATCAAAGTCAGTGTAGCACAGGGCCATGTGCGCACCCCTTCACCTAAACCTCGTTTCAAAAGCTATGCATACACACAAACTGCTTATGTCATGTCCCCTGACCAAAAAGGGAGGATGTTCCCTCCACAGGTCTGTCAATATTATTTTTTCTTGTGAATAACACTCTTCTTCTAATATGCCTGTGCTTGCTGTGGGAAGTAAATGCACCCTCTTTGCTTGTGTCCATTTTAATTTTCAGTGGTATTTTTGTGAGGATTTTTTGTTATGGGTTTTTGCTGTAAGGCTTTTCTGGCATAGTTACACCTGGAAAAATATTAAAAGTGTCAATAAAAGATTTAGTTTAAAGACATGAATGCAATCTTTAATCTTTTTATAGCATAGATCTAAATTCAAACATATAAATACCCACTATGAATACTGAGGGTTTTTTTCTTGAGTTTCTTAAGCATTTGTCTTTCCCTTATTGAACAATTGTAGAAATGAGAGAAATGTTAAAAATTATATGAACTGCATTTCTTGATCTTTAAACATTAGATCAATAATTATGTATTTCATATTAACAAATCTCTCTTTTCACAACACATATAGTTGTTTTTAAAAATATTCAAATTATGAGACATTCCAAGACAGCTTGAGTCATGTTATGGGATGGAATAATCACTTAAACTGGCAAGTAAAACTTATGAAAATTTTGATATTCTTACTAAAATTTAACTTTGGACAAAGACTGAAAACAGAAATTGTGCTAGCTGTATTTATGACATCGTAACTTTAATCTGAGAGTCAGTTCATTGTAGTGGTTAAAGCATCGGGCTAGAAACTGGGAGGTGGCGAATTCTGGTACTACCTTGAGCAGAGAGCCAGTTGGGTGACCTTGGGCTAGTCACTTTTACCAGTCCTAGGAAGGAAACAGGGCAAATTACTTCTAAAAAACTTGCCAAGAAAAATGCAGGAACTTGTCTAGGCAGTCTCCAAGAATCAGACATGATTGAATGAAGAAAAAAAAACCCACAATATGCCTACCAAAGCAACTGATTTGATAACTGCAGGATAACTCGTATCTTTCTCCACACATCTATAGTATCACTATTATTTATCCTCCATAGTTTTTTTATTTTTATTGTTAGATACTTTGAGTTTGTGACAGAAATCACAGCACATCTGCTTTTCTTCTATTGCCCTAACAAAAGTTATATTAACTCCCATAGCTATCATATATTACATACAGATTCTTCTACCCGTAATTATCAAGGTTAATATTTCATATTGTCCCCATTTTTAAAGTGAATTTACATTATTCAAGTTCTCTTTTATTGCATTTTAAAACAAATATATCTGTATGTTGTGTAGTAAAATTTATTTACAACATCTATCTTTTCTACTGAATAGTTTGATAGGCATTCAGTAATGGCCCTCTTTCCTGATGGACAATTTCATTCAGTGAGGGAGATGTGAAATCATCCTGGGGGCTTCTTTTCTGTGTTTTCTCCATTTCCTTTTAACATGCTGAAGCAGGTTACACATGTCTTTCTAAAACAAAAAACAAAAACAAGATTTCCAAGGTTGGTGTTATTCCTTCAATGTAGTCTAGAAAAGAAGCATAGCAATTAATGCTAACTTTATCTTTATTATAAGGTTACACAAACAGAATCTGGCAAGACTGAAAGTACTTTCCTCTCCTTTCCTTTTACTCTCTGGAAAAATTGGAAGAGTTTTTCTTCTGTGGACTGAGATATCATGATGGTCTTCCAATATGTGACTCTTCCTCCTGTCTCCCAGTTCTTGCCACATACCATTACATATGTGGTGGGAGTGCTGGATTAGCGGTGGAAGGTTGTAATCATCTGTATAGGGAGGAAAAGACTCTGGCTGAATTATTTCAACATAGAATAGTTTTGGGATTCTGAAATGAACAGTTCCAGAGAATTCAATATTTAATTTTGAATGAGATTGTACTCTTCTGATCAAAGACAATGTGGGGATATTCCTAGACTTAAAGCTCCTGCTTTATGAGCAGACAGCAGCTACTTGCTTTCAGTAGTTACATTTTAAATGCCAGTTGCAACCATTCCTGGACTGGGAAATTTTGTTCAGACTAAAATATATCCTAGAACTCTGGACATTAGAACTCATGGCAAAGATTCACATACCTTTGTCCTTTTTCGAGTTCAAGAAAATTGTGAATATGTTTTATCTTTCATAGCAAGAAGCTCTGTAAAAAGCAAAGGTGGTTTTGTAAGTGCATGGCATTTCTGCATTTGGTTTTTATTTTTTCTGGTTTTTAAATACCTCTTTGGGTTCTTGGGTGTTATTTTATGTTTACATGGTTAACTTCCCATAGCATCCAGGAATGGTTGGCATACAAGCTCAGTATATGACTGCAGGAGTGTCATAATGGCCATAATTTGGGGACCGAAGACAAGTCACTTTTTTCAGTGCTATCATAACTTCAAATGGTTGCTGAACATATAATTTATAAGTCAAGGACTATCTGTATAATACTTATTGATAAGCTATGGGAAAAAAACTGAGAGAATAGCAGAAAATGGGTACAATGCAAAGAAACTGACAGGTTTGTGTCGATATGTTTAATTAAGAGAACAGCGTTCCCAGAAGGATGTTTTCTCACTGTATAACATTATTTGAAAGATTTTTGGGAGAAGAAATGTGCTAGAACTAGATATAATTATTTTTAAAAAAATGAAATTAGTGTTGTGTGTCCTGCTGAAAGTTTGTCTCATTTCTTCTTAAAATTCTAATTATTTAAGATTCAGTGACACATAGTATCATTTTCAGTTCTAAAATAACCAATTATTAATCATTGTATCCATTCTTCCACCCAAAACTATTAGTAAAGAATAACAAATTTCTGTGAATTTTTTTAAAGAGTAACATTAAGTATTCTGTATTATAGGAATAGCTTTAGAAGCATTAAAAGAGATAATATTTTATTCTGCAGGATAATATCAATACAAGTAGGAAACTTGGTTTTGGGGATAAAACCAAATTAGGAAAGTTTATATTTAATTAAGGATAGTATCTGAGTAGCAAAATTAAGTCATAAAAAACACTTGTTTTATTCTGTAATGTATTTGCATTTTGTGAAAGAAACAATAAAACAAATATTTTTTTGCATGTAAGACTTCAAAGTGTACCAAAATTTATTGATGATCTAACATGCCTACCTACATGTAAGTCCTATGATTTAAGTAACACTAAACCATAGCAATATTTATTCTTGAACATTGGATAAAAGGCAGTGTCTTTTATTCTACTTAATAGCAAAATTCTGAAAAAAATCTATATCACAGAAAAAATTGTTTTAAAACAAGCAGAGCTACTACTAAATATATATCTCTTGGCCTGTATCAATTCACAACTATTCATAAAATCCATTTTAAGGGAAATAAAGAGGAACTTCAGAGAGGTTTAACATAATCAGAAAAACTTGCTTATAGAAATTGCAATTTTATGTAGATTGTGTACATTTTGTCTATCTGAAATTCAAAAGGAAAAAAATCATAGATACTCCTCTTTATAGTGGGGGAAACTGGAGAAACAATAAGCAATATAAGGCTTCTAAAGCTTTAATAAGATTATATTTCAGATAGAGAGAGATACATAGACAGACAGACAGTGTATATGTGCATGCATACATGAGCACAATACATATTTCCAATTAATTTATTTGCCAATTCATCCCACTTTTTTAAAATAGACATCTGGCTGCCAGTTATGCTGTTGAGAATGTAACAAGCATGCTTATGTTCTCCATCAGATGTCCATTCATTCTGCCATCTGCACTTTCAGACAAAGATATGTTTATGATTGACTTCACTAGGCCCTGGAGTTTTACATCAGTTTTGCTGAGAATTAAAAACAAAACAAGTCTAAATGTGCATTCCAAATGATAATGCACATTATATAGAATCTTATTATAGTTTTCGGTATAAGTTTAATTCTTTACCAATATCACTTCTTGATTCACTGTAGACCAATGCTACTAAAATAAAAGTTGTTCTCTGCAATTGAAATGCCCAAGATAAATTCTCTGCCTGTCAATTTCTGTTTCCTCAATATAAGATTTTGTTAAAAGTGGTATGTTTCTGGTTTTGCTATCTGCAACTAAGTGTGATAGCTCTCTGCACAGATCTTCTCTTGAAGAGAGAGGAAGAAAGGGACAGTTGTTTACTTCTGCAAGGATGCTGTTGGCCTAGTGTGACACTGGCTTTTCCCTCTGTGAGGGAAATGTAAAACTTTCCTGTTTACAAATAAAGCATGCAGAAGAATAAATACAACCTTCCATACTAAGTTTCTCTCTCTGTCTCTCATAAAAATGTGATGTTTAATATTGCATATTTTGTCTTGTATAGAAAATTGGGATGTAAATAAAACAGAGACAAATGATGATAAAATTCCACATTCCTAATTAGAATGAGAGATATATCCTTGTCACCAACTGTTTGTTTTGTATCTGACATTTATTAGATATACTTTGCAAGCAGAGACAGATATATACAGTAAAAGAAAAAATGATTGTTTGCTGTTGCCTTTAAAAGACAAGCATGATTGTAGCATATATTATAATAATAATATAGAAATATTGTTTAAAATTCATAATTTATTTGATCTGTAATTTAATGTTTAAGAACATACTGAAATCTTAAAAGAATTGAAAGAATAATCTTAACTTAAAAGTGAATTTTTATAAATACTTGATATATTTATAATTCATTAATGTAGCTTTGCCTGCAGTTATAATGTAGTTGAATATACAAATTCAGTTCTCCATAATTCAAAAAAATTAATGTTTCTATTTTTAACAAAACATATCTATAACTGAAGCTGTGCATGAAGAATGTCTGATAACTCTTTTCTGTTGATATATATGCCTATTTTGTAAAATAACAGAAACAGTTATTTTACAGTTATTTTTTGTAAAATAACTACAAAACAGTTATTTTATAGAATAAAAATCTGTATTCTACATCAGATCTAATTTATTAGATGAAACCGATGACATGTGAATTATTATTATTATTAAGTTAACATAACATTTCATGTATTAATCCAGCAGAAGTATTTCAAAACAATTATGTGAATTCTTCTTCAAATACATTATTTTATTATTTAGCAGCATTTTGAAAGTCGCGAACAGAAGTTATTTTCAGCTTCACCCATGGGTTCAGAAAGAGATCTAGAAAACTACCAAAATGCATTAGAAGAAGTCCTTTCATGGCTTCTCTCTGCTGAAGATTCATTGCAAGCACAAGGAGACATATCTACTGATGTAGAGGAAGTTAAAGAACAGTTTCACACTCATGAGGTATGAATGAACATTTTTTATTTCAATAATTTACACAAAACCTTCACCATCTGCTAATTGTTTTCTCTATGGTTCATTACATTAAAAACTAAATATCTGAGTGATATTTTATTTCATTGGTATCCCTGTTAAAATTACATGAATCACATTATTAACTTCTAAAAATTAGTTTATTCAAGAAAAATTGGAATTTTAATACAATCTGTAAATTCTAAATATATATTCATGCTCTGTTGGTAATTGTTTTTATAATGATTTTCCAAGGGTTTTATGATGGACTTAACTGCTCACCAAGGACGTGTTGGTGATGTTTTGCAAGTAGGCAGTCAACTTTTGGGAACATTTGGAAAGCTTACAGAAGATGAAGAAAATGAAATACAAGAACAAATGAATCTCCTAAATTCACGCTGGGAAAATCTCAGAGTCACAAGTATGGAAAGACAGAACAAGTATGTAAATATAAATCTGGATGCACAATTTTGTACTGGGTGAAATTATTGTTACAGTATAGCATGTCAAAATGATATTGTGTGAATTTTTTATTCTTTTATTGCAAAGGTATCAACATAAAATCTATTTTTTATAAAGGAAAATTAATGTGAAAGTCACATTTTAATAATTTGGTACATTTATCTGATTAATTTTCTTTGCCAACTTTTGAATTAAAATTTATTTCCCAGAATACTTTTTTATAAGATGGCAGGGTGAAGCTTTCAAAATTTCATTAGTCCGTAAATTGTTCATGACAGACTTCCTGATATGCTCAGATAAATTGTATTTCATCAGAATTAATATAATGCCAGCAGTGTTCTTTGTATATTCTGATTAAACACAGGAATTATTACCAGTAGCCCATGGAAATTTATACAGTTAATTTATACAATAGTATATATACTTTAAAGTTTAAAGACCATTATTTTTGATCTCTGTATTAAGATTCAGACATAAAATACAGGAAATATGTACACAAAATTCAAACACAATTTTAAATACATAAATAATAGTGTGGTGCATGGTGATGCAAGCAGCAAAACATTGGTCTTGTCAGCCAGAAGGCCAGTGGCATGAGTTCGAGACCCAAGAATTGCCACATAATGGGATAAGCTTCCAAACTCTGCTTAGCTCTGCCAATCTAGCAGTTTGAAAGCATGTAAAAATGCATGTAGATAAATAGGTGCCACCTTTGGTGAGAAAGGTAACAGTGTCCGTGTGCCTCAGTGTTTAGTCATGCTGGCCACATGACCACAGAAGTATCTTAGAACATGCTGGCTCTTCGGCTAGGAAATGGAGATGAGTACTACCCCTTAGAGTCAGATACGAGTGAAAGGGAAAACCTTTACCTTTACTTGAACCTAATCAAACTCATATCCACAATCATATGTTGTATTCAATATTTTTTCCTATGAATTTTAGGAGAAAGAATTGGAACACATGCATTAGATTCTGTGAAATTCTTCTGTTACTAAACAGTTTCATTCTTAAATCCACTCCCTCTTTCTTTTTCTCATTCTCATTCTCAACCTCTCACTCTCTCTATGAGATTCATCATGGCATAGCATTTATGGTGCTAGTTTTACACATGGAAACCAGTGGATGACCTTGGGCCAGTCACTCTCTCTTAGACCAAAAAGCAAGCTAGCTGAGCAATAAAACCCTTATTACTATGTTACTACACACTAATGTAAC
This sequence comes from Acrochordus granulatus, assembly GCA_032468055.1. Taxonomy (NCBI): domain Eukaryota; kingdom Metazoa; phylum Chordata; class Lepidosauria; order Squamata; family Acrochordidae; genus Acrochordus; species Acrochordus granulatus. The sequence goes on from JANHZU010002974.1 coordinate 37,909, forward strand.
ACAGACATACACAAAAACACCATGTAATGCAGAGAGCAAACCCTGGAACCAGCAAATATAAATACTAAAATGGAATGCATGGATGAATGATTGGATGGACGGATGGATAGATACAGTTGCTTGGGCTGGTATTTATGTTTATTCACTGTAAATTACTTTGAATTAAAATGAGTTGGAAAATATATTGATTTTCTAAATGTAGTATGCATTTTTATATTCATTCTAGGTCTTTGTCATCTTTTTCCTTTCCTTTAAGATGGAATAGTTATGGTAGTTTTTTAAAAATGTCAACGGTTTAGATCATGGGTGTTCAACTTTGGCAACTTTGATGTGTGTCCTTCAACTCCCAGAATTCCTCAGCCAACAAATTGTAGTTGGCTGAGGAATTCAGGAGCTGAAGGCCACATATCTTAAAGTTGCCAAGTTTGGGCACACCTGGTTTAGATTTTACATAAAGGCATTATAACTGTTCTCAAGCCTATTTATATATAATTTCCTTGGCAATCTCTCTCCTGTTCTTGAATTTTGCATCCTAGTGCTATAGAAAGATGAACTACTACATTCTATGATGCAGGACATTATCTTCTTCCTTTTCTATATTCTACTTGTATTTGAAGACCCTTCCTTTTCTTTTCACTGCTTACACTGTGATATATTTTTAGTTCCCTATCTTTGTTGTTGTTGTTGTTTTAGGTGTTGTGCAATACTTTGGAGGGATATTTAATGACATTCTTATGTCCATATTTTTTCCAAAATGTTTTTTAAGATATTTTGTTTCACCATAGATCAATTTTTGAATGACAGTATAAATTATTTCAGAATAACTATCTACAACCTTGTGCTAAATTGCTAAATGGAGGAAATGAAACAGTACATTATTTTCTTTGAATAAATTATAATTATTTTGACTATTCTGATATCCTACCAAAATAATAATATATAATATGTCTTGGGCTTTCTGAAATCAGGACCCAGGTGGCACTGACTTTTCAAAACCTGTATAGGGTGGTAGGCTGTGACTCAGCAGAAGTTTCTCAGATATTGTATTTGGTGTAGCTGTATAAGAATCTTTGCTGCAATTACCCTCTTAACATGAGGGATACTGTTCCTTCTTATACTCATTGCTCTTTAAATCTATTGCTTTTTCCGCCAGGCTTTCCCACAGGGCGTAAAGGATTCTTTACCCTGTACTTCATGGCTTTATAGCCAAGCAGTTACTGTTTGTTCACATCTGTGCCCTGAGAACATCTGGCTCTTAACGTATCTATAACCCCCATTAGAATGATCTCTAAGGGAAAATGACACAATGGACACCATAAAGTTTCAGTAAAAGTAGAATACTATCTAAAGTGACAGCTTAAGGCTAACCCTATTTTAGGATCATTTTTTATAATACTAATAATGACATTAACATGGTTCCCAGTAATGTGAATAGTTAAATCTCCAGAAACATTTTCTAAGAAAAAAAAAACACTCTATAACTGCAATAATCTCTATATTAGGAATAGGGAAATATACTATAATGGACCTTTGTTTAATTGATTTTATTTTTCTAATAAAATTCTGTTAGAACTTGATGAAAATGTTTTACTCTGGAATATTAATTTAATGATACCACACCTGCTGAACCCCGAGGAAATTATTAGCAAGACAATATCAAAAGAACATAGGCTATGGAGCTAAATCTTCAAGTAGTAGTAGACTGTAACACCAACTGACTTTGCTAGTATCTGCCTAAGCTGCTTTCAGAAAAACAAAATTAGGGATTTAGCTGAAGCAATGAAATGGCCTTATACAAAGAAAATATAAGTTAGAGATTCAGAAATCTTTAAACAACTTACTGTGCCACCTCTGGCAAATATGTTTTTCATCATCTGACAGTTAATAGTTCCTTCAAGATTTAAGATCTATCAGTATTCATCTCAAGGAAAAAATGAGTTCTAAAAGTTGTTGATTTTTTATGTTTATGTTATTATGTATTGTTAAAACACAATTTTTATCTGTAGAATAGTATAGGATGATCAGGAGTCCTTTGTAGGATCCATGGAGAAGGTATTGAAGCAATCTATTGAATTATAGATTCAATAGATTGAATATATTGAATGAGAATTATACAATACTGCTTAATTGTTGCAAGATTGCTGAATATTTAACACAACACTGATGTTTTATTCCCCATTCATACTCATGCAGAATACACCTAAGATACCAGTTCTGTATAGTTTTATGGACAAAGGAAGAATACTGGTTTGAAAAAGTGCAAACATTGCCATAATGTCATCTCTCTCTGACTTTAATCAGCTCCAGGGGTTAACATTTTCAGTATTCTGTTTTATACCTCCATGCCTGGGAAGATGTCATTCCTGGATGGATTCTTTATCCTCATGTTTATGAGAATGATGTCTGAAATGAGTCCTTGTTATTGGAATCTCAAAACTGTATTTGCCAAATTCCTAATTATTATCAGTGTCTCACAACAGTCTGATATCTCATATTGCCATTCTGTTCATTTATATTCCCAGCCATGTTTGGATGTCATACAGTCTTGACGCTTACAGTTATTTTTACCTTATTTTTGTTATTCCCAGTTGGTATTAGGATATTTTCGGGAATATTCCTAGTTTTCTCCAACCTTTTCAAACATCACTCGTCTTTATGCACTAGAAATACTGTCTGTTTCTTAGTGCCACAGTGAGCACAGGTTGCCAAACCTGCATGTTCACATTCACATGAAATCTGAACAAATGAAAAATTAATATTTTATTTTCCTATTTTCGTTAATTGGTTGGGTGACAGGAAATAGATGATGGAAGGGTGGAGATTGTACAATATCTGCACTTCTATGCAAGTTCATAGAAAAACCCAAGAATGAAAAAAAAATTAAGTGTCTTCAGCAGAGGTTAAGCAGATTGGACGATATAAGTTGGCCAATTTAGTTCTGAACTAAGCTAATTTGAGTTTTGAATGGAATTTTATTTATGTGACTATAGGATGAGTGATTTAGAACTGGCCCTTTTCTCTGAAATCGCTACTCTACAATTATTTAGGGAATTTTTATATAGTCTTTCAATAATTCCAGAATCAGTTATACATATATAAACCTATGTATCTGTACAATCTTATGTTGTCATCTAGATCAACTGCTGAGCCAATTACTGGCTGAATTTCTATATCTCTAAGATTATAATATCCATTAGCAGCAACTGAAGCTATGTAAAGCTTGACTTGCTAAGTCTTAATTCCAAGCTTTCCTATTTTAACCCCAAGAGATTCAGCTATCAAGAAACCAAGGTATTATGGCAGCTTTGAATCTCTCCCTCATAAATATATTTGGGGATGATAGGAAATAACTGGGAAATGGACAAAATGAACTAAGGACACAAAGATACAAAATATTACTTTAATTTTATTCTTTGGATGGTTGGAACTGAAAGGCTACTAATGTTCTCAGTATTTTGAGGCAATATTGAGTTGCTTTTAAGATGCTTTAAGGGAGTAGGAAATAAAAGATAACATGTGGAATATACTTAGTTTTAATGACAAATCCAATTGATAATATTGAGAAATTTATGTTTTCTGCTATGGTTCAAAGTAACATTTTTTCGAGATTGCATTTGTGATGAGGCTTTTGTGAAAATAAAATATAGGAGATACAAGTGTAAACTGGTTTGAGTTTCTGAAAAAAATAGACATTTCCCCTCTTGTTTCTGTTTATATATTTTCAAATGAATGTTTGCAATAGTGTTACTCATTGTGTATTCTTTATTCTTGAATAGTTTCATAATTGTATTTTATGAGCAATTTACATTTTTGTTAGTGTACAACCTCCCATTTAACAAGGTGAGGAAAAATATAAAGTGCTGCTTCAGATTTGTAAGCAATAATGAAAAACCACATAATTTGCCAAGGGATTGGAAAATATTGATTTTTCATTCTGTTAGATGGTTAAAAATAGAATAATTCAAAGATCACAAATAAATATCTCGAATGATTAGAATATATTGATCCAAAATTGGAGGTAAATTGAAGATCATATGATAGACTAAGATTCTGTATCAAAAAGGTGATCTGAAAATGTGCCATTTTGATAAACAATCCAAAATCATAAGAATGCTTGTGTATCATGGGGGGAAATTGGTAATAAAATTCATTGATGCATACTCCCAAAGTTGCAAAGAGGAATTTGGGAGCAGGAGGAAGAAACACACTTGGCCCTTTGGCAAACATGACAAGATGAAATATAATCCTTGACATGTACTCTGACCCAATCTACCATAGCCCTATGAGTATCTGATGCAGTTTTAAACACACCTCCATGTCTAGCAGTTCTCTTTTCATGGCTGAGTGCAATACTTCTTTCCTGAAAAATGGAGGAATACATAAATGTCTATGGTGAAACAGCTGGCCATAATCTGAGGTGAAAGGTGAATAATTAGTCTATAAGACTCTCTGTACATCCTCTTTTTACAGCTTGACATGTTTATTTTGTAGCTGCTGCATTTTTATCAAAAAGGGAGATCTAGGAGATCTACAATCAACTTTTCTTCCATAATATTTCATATTAGTCTAAACCATTGGGAGAGACAAAATTGTTTAGCTTTGTACTGTGGTAGGAGAGATGAGTAAGAAAGGTCATATTCAGCTTATTTGACAGGACATCTGTGAACTTGTTCTGTGAGCTATGAATATTGGTGATATAAAAATTGAAACAGGAGAAAAAGCATGCCCACATTATTAGTCAGGATGTGAGAGATTGTGTATACTCCAGGACTTCCAAATTCTTGTGATTTGTGTATACCTTTATTGGGTGGGCATCACCTTCCAGGAAGTGCCTCTATAGCAGGAATGCTGACTTTACCACAAACATATTTTATTGAAAATGTCTTAGTTTCATTCAGCTGATTGAAGGAGGAGGAGTTCCTTCCCCATTCTTTCTGTGATGGAGGAGAACAGGTCCTACTGTAATTTCTGAGCATTCGCAGCTGTGAAAAAAATAGACTTTGAAATCCTGAAACACTGCTTGCTTTGAGTAAACCATATGAACTTTATTTAGGTATTTCTTAGCTTAGAAAAGTAGCAAAAGAAACATAATTTTTTAAAACTAGATTTTTAAAGGCTCTGAATTGTTTGTTCTGGCATAAGTGATACATACTTTGTTGGAGTTTCATGTTTGTCTGAAATAAAAATTCTAAGCTATCTAAATTGTGCTTAGGGGGTCTTCTGCCAAGCCCAACAGAAAACTGAATTAAGATTTAAGTATCTGGAAAATGGGTGATTTACTGAAAAACTTCCCAGCAAAGACCCAGAACAGTTCAAAGGATGGACATTGGTATGTTAGTCTCACCTGATCTGAAGCTAGCTATTCAGATGAAGCTGGCACCCTCTTTGAGGTTATGAAATTTAATTCATCAGGAGTCATATTAAGAAAGCTTTTCTTGTTGTATAAACCTTAAATGTTATTGTATTAGAATTTCAGGGTAAGAGTCCAGGAGAAATGGAAGGGAACACACCTTTTGATAAATTTTATCTTCCTTCTATGTTGGATTGGCTGTTTTTAAGGGTATAGGCCCTTAAAGAATTTGAATGTTTGTTGGAATTCAATGAGCTTGGGGAAAAAAATTCAAACTCTCTTAAATTATTCTGGAAGAAAGACTTTGGGAATAACAGTCTTAACAAAAATATAAAAGAAACAAATGTGAAAAACAAGGACTAAAAGAATAATGGAATGCCAAAATAAAAGTAACAGAGTTGTCAATCATTTATTTTGTCTGACTGAATTCTGGAAAGGGCATTGGTGAAGCAAAGCAAGTATAGATATTCAGTTAAGAATTCATAGTTGTTGATTTCTTGATTAGAGAAAAGACATCAAATACATTTATTGCTGACTGGAAACTTTCAAGCATTTTTTTTTTGCATGAAGCAGAAAAATGATTTTTTGATTTGTGGTTTTGATAATAGGAAATATTAGATAATCAAAGAAAGAAAGCTTTTTTAGTAACAATAGAGTAAGAGATAATTTTGTACTTATATTTGCTGCACACGAAATTGATAGTTGTTTTTTATATTTTTTGTCTTTCTCCTTTTTTCTTTACTTTGTATTAGTATTATAATTAAGAATTTTCTTAATTTTTATCTTTTTAAAACTTTTAATAAAATTTAAACAAAAAAAGAATTCATACTTGCTTTGCCATTTTATCAATATATATCAGCTGACTTCAAAAGTATTATTGCCAATTTCCATTTCTGTTCTTTGCCAGATGGGACTTATTTGTGAGTAAGCTGTCTAAAAAGTCTTTGCCTATTGATAATGTCTTTTATATTTAACATGACTTGTTCATTTTAGTTTTATTTGCACTAATTATAGAAATGCAGTCACAGATCTGGTGTTAAAATAATGATTTGTGTTAGAATTTCTAATTAATGGGTTTAGTTAATTGAAAATTCAAGATGCAACAGACATATTGAATTCCTAGCTTATTTCATTTTTTAAAAATATTTCTTTCTAGTTTACACCAAGTTCTAATGGATTTACAAAACCAGCAGCTTTGCCAGCTATCTGACTGGTTAGCTAAAACAGAAAAAAGAACAGCAAAGATGGAGTCAGAACCTTTGGGACCTGATCTTGAAGGCTTAAAGAAGCAGGTGGAAGAGCATAAGGTTAGTCTTCAAGAGCCACATTAATTAATTTTTAATATTTTGCTGTATAAATGCCACCTCAGTACAATGCAATATTTATATAAAATGAAATACCTTGTTTCATAACTCTAATTTAATATAAAAATACTACCAGTTTGGAACATTGCACAGAAACAGTAGATTTCTTATTAATAAGATAAGGATGTCATTATTTACGTATTTTTACGTAACACCTTCATTATTCATATTATAAAAAGTAATCTGGAATGATAAGAGGAAAGGGAATTGCAATATCCTATTTATTGTAAAATACAATAATCATGATTCAGATTTTATTATTCCCTAGTTTCTTTCTATTCCTATCCTGTGCTTTCTTTCTAGAATACTCTACTAGCTAATCAACACTATTAGTTATTATAATTGGTATTTCTAATCTCATTAGTAGTGCTGTGGCTTTCTGTGTGCAGCCCCTAAGCATGGTAAAGTATTCAGATTGAGCATCTGCCTTTGTGTGCAAAAGATGAAATATTTTTGAAAAATGAATTTAATTATAAAAGTAACAAGCCAGCACATAATGATCAAAAGTGTGTTTCTGTTGTGTATTCTAAGAAGTGTTTTTATGCACACATCATGACCTATAATAGTTTTCACTGTAGAGGAAGAATTAAAGCAACAAGCCATAAGCAAAAATTAAATTTGTGCCTACTTTATATGCCTTAGACATTATTTTTAAATCACAAACAGGAAATTAGTGATATGACATGCTAACTATTTGAATTAAAAGATCACAAAAAATCTCATTCCTTTTGTATGTGAATTTTTTCTAATTTATCCTTCCTTTCTTCATTTAACTGTTTTTAAGCAATGATCTGCCTTGTATTCACTCTAATTAATAAAATCCTAGATGCTTTAACATTAATGTTGTGTGTGTTTCTTGTGTGTATCTGATTATCTGTTGTCACAGATAACCTTCCACTGATAAAATATATTTTTTTAATGACACACTTGATTCTGGAGTTATTTGATTGATTCAAAATGTTGACTTTTTCACTTTTTTTCTACTTACTGAAATACCTTACAATGCAATTATATATGTAACCCAATCCCTATGCAGTCCAAGCATTTACCCAATTTTCTCAGCATTCTAACTATGAAATAGGATTGTACTTGCTGGGCCTGCTAACACAAAACAGCCTCTGGCTACACAATTTCAATAGTTATAAGTTACCTTAAAATGAAAAAAATAAATGCACATCCATTGTTGCATGCCTCAGACACTTCCAGAATTCCCTCTCATTTCTAGGAATCCTGCTTGTTTACCTGAATTTATTAATAGTATACTCATCCAAGCTAGAGCATAAGATGAAGTCCTGTGGGGAAAATTAAATTAAAATGTCTGATAGATTATGTAGAATATGTACTCAAATATATAAAAATTGTTTTATGTTTTTATCAGTTAC
>JANHZU010002974.1:49200-68495 GCA_032468055.1 Acrochordus granulatus
AAACTGTACAGATCTGACTGATTGTGACAGGCAGTGCTAAGTAATTGTTATAATCACTCTGGTAGACAGTGTACCCTGGCAATGCAAAAGAAAGATGCGGGAAATGGCATCAGAGGATTGCCAACCCCTTAACCTGACATCTTTGACAGCAATGATTTGATCTTAATGGAACAATTATTCAGAGCTATTGCTGTTTCAACAGAGGAAAGAATGATGAACACAAACCCAGTGAGTCTCTTCCTATGTTTGCCAAAGATAAGGGCCTCATTAGAGTGCACAGAAAGGCTTAGTTGCAGGTTGACTTGCTGTGGCCATTGGTTGGTGGAAAGGGCTATATTAGCAAGAAGCACTGAAAGCACATCAGGCAGAATTGATTTGCAGCTTTCACAGCCATAGAATGAAGCATCCGTTAGAATGGTGTATTCTCGAAACTTTCACATCAGCAAAGCAATGTATTCAGTTGAAATGAGACCCAGTCAAACTTACTTAAAGCAAACAATGGCAGCCATGGTCTTTCCAAAGTGCATGCTCCTCTGGGGCTAATTTGTTTTGCAAGCAAACACAATGGGAAGAGGAGTTCATCTTTGCCCTCATTTGATACATCTCCTCCATTTATTTTCTCCTGCATGTTAACATGCTGGCCTCAGATAAAATCATTTTTATGAAAAGCTTTCCTTTCTGGAAAACTGAAATTTGGAACTGGCATCATATCTGTTACTTCCATTCCTGAAATTCCCATGTACTCTACTAAAAGAGTAGCACTGATCATAAGAAAAGAAAAACTCTTTCAGATGCCTGAAGAATAGCTCCAATTTCTGAGTCAAACTCTACTTTTGAAGATTTAGAGCAGGAACAAGTCAAGGTTAATTCACTTACTCATATGGTAGTTGTAGTAGATGAAGCTAGTGGAGATAAGGCTACAGCTGCATTAGAACAACAACTTCAGGTAATTAATAAATTATACTTCTGTGACAGTAAGTACTGTGCATGAAAATAATATCTCACAACTTAATTTTAGAATTAATATTTTTTAAAAAAATTGAGTATTTAACCTATTTCACTGAAAATATCTGACACTTCCATATTAAAACAAAATCTTGGGCTGTATAACATTTTAAGGCATATATAAAAATGATTGATACATAGATTGATTGTATTGATTGTATCATTCCATGCATATTCCTCATACACCTTAGTTATACTGAAAATATATATTTTACAGTAGATTACAAGTAAAAATGTGAAATGTCAATATTATTTAAAACTGAATTGGTCAATCTAATGTTGGTTTATGTTCCATGAAGAACTGTCATCCCAGTTACTATTCCAGGGGAAAAGGGTTAGACATGTGCCACCTTCATTTCAACTCTAATGAATAAATGAGTCATTTATGACTAGGAAGAACAAGCATTTTATTTTCTAAAACATAATTGACAAATATAAATGTACATGTACTTCTATACACTTTTTTTTTTCCATACAATTTTACTAAAAGAGGTCCCCACCCCACCAAAAATGTGATTGATATTATAAAATTAACTACGCAGTCAAATTTAAAAACATGCATGGAAGGAAATTTGGAGGCTTGTAAATCTGTCAGTTGGACTTTATTTTTTTTTTTATGGTAAGATAAAGCTTTCAGCTTCATCACAAAGCCTTTTTCAAAACCAATTAAAAAAATAAAAATAGGAGAAAGAAGGGAGTCTATGGATGTAAAATAGACTTAATACTGTCCCCTGTTGCTCTTCATTGCAGTCAGCTCCAGTCCAGGAGCACTCACGCAAAGAGGAAGGGGAAACGTAAAACATTCACAGGCCCACCTGGTCTTAGAGGAGCAAGTAGACTCATCATTCTCCTGCAGCAAACAACTGCAAAATGCTGGAAACAATGCAGAAAGAATCCTCAGTAATCCAGGCAATAAACAAGTCTGGAGGCTTCTAAATCTTGTCAGCTGGACTTTAATTTTTTGATGGTAATGTTAAGCTTTCAGCTTTATCGCGAAGCCTTTTTCAAAAGCAATTAAAAAATTAAAACAGGAGAAAGATGAAAGAAAAAGGCTTTGTGATGAAGCTGAAAGCTTAACATTACCATCAAAAAATTAAAGTCCAGCTGACAAGATTTACAAGCCTCCAGACTTGTTTATCGCTTGGATTACTGAGGATTCTTTCTGCATTCTGCAATGCATGATAGGAAAAAATCATTTGAATGGACGGTAATGCTGATAATTTCAATGAACCTCAAATTATTGTGATAGATAATTGGTTATGGTTTATCATGATGTCAGGTTTGGCTGTGAATATGAGTGCATGCTGCTATTAATGTAAGCCTCACATAACCAATTTTCCATCCTTTTGAAGCTGTTACAGGAAATAGTTTGTTACAACTTATAATTAACATTTGCTATTCACAATGAATTTCTCTGTCAGTATAGTTTCTTGATCATTGTACTTTGTTCAATATTTGCATCTTCTTAGACTGTTGATATGTATTTTTTCACAGTACTATACTTCCTTATAAGTCCTGCTGTATTTTTGTGTGGTAGAAGTTCTTTTAGCAGGAGATGAGAAAACTACTGTATGAAATCAAATTTTAATCTGATGTGGTACTGATTGCTAGAATAATGGAGGACTGTTCTAAACTATTCAAAGCATTGTATTTTGGTCATTAACAAAATACTTTGAATACTTTGAAATTCTAATGTAAGATACACTGATAAACATAAATGTGTTACTAGAAAAAAACTAACAACAAATAGCTATATTTTCTTCAGGAATTGGAATTGTTTTAAGTATATATGTTTTTTTTTTAAAAAAAGAACAAATTCTCACCGAGTCTTGTTGACTGTGTGAACATGTCCATGCTTTTTATTCATATTGCTTTCTTACAGACTCATTTTACCTATAATCCTAGTATTTCTTAGTGGCATCCCAGGTCCAATTCTTGGTAAATTGACTAAATAATACAATGTTGAATGGTTTCCCCCAGATGTCCTGTATTTCCCTATTTCATTGGGCTCCTGAAGGATCATAAAGCTCTGACTTTTTAGGAATGTATTTGGTGCTGCAGACTTTCAGTTTGCCCTGAGGGGGTGTGGTGGTGTGACAAAACCACCATCAGTCAATGGCAAAAAGCAGTTTACTTGGAACAACTTATATTCTGCAATGATAGCTTCAACACCATCAAACATCTGCCTATCCCAGGTCCTTGGGAAGGACTCAGTAGGTGGATAAAAATGCCAAATTCAGTTAAAATCTGACTGACTATGTGACTAACCACAACAAGATAGCAGTAAAATGTGAACTGAAATATTATAACAGAACTAAAGGCTAAATAAAAATATCTTGTCTTATATAAAGAAAGTATAAGATAGTATTAATTTCTGAATGTTAATGCCATTATTTTAGCATTTAGGAAACCGTTGGGCAACAATCTGTCGATGGACAGAGGATCGCTGGTTTATTCTGCAAGACGTTCTTCGCAAATGGTTGCAATTTACTGAAGAACAGGTTAGGCATATCTATGTACTATTTGTTTTAAAATGTTTAACGTGCTGTCTCTCTAAACTTTTTTTTTAACTTTTAGGGTACTTTGGATACATGGTTTACAGAAAAGGAAGAAATTGTATCCACTATCCAGACTACTGATTTCAAAGATCAGAAGGAAATGTTGGAAAATCTACAAAAACTGGCTGTATGTTTTTGTATATTTCTCATTTTTCTCCCAGTTTTCAGCATTTGTGCCCCATATTTCAGCAGAGGACCTGTAAGTGACCCAGTCAAGAAACTTTAATCAAAATTTTGGCAGCAAAATGTTCTGCATATACTCATCTATGAGTTTATGGGTCCAGACTGGTAGTTTGAATTGAACCCAGAAAACCAAGGTACCAGCTGGCAAATTTTTAAGCTCTGGCAAAAGTCCAATGAATAATATCAGTTCTTATATTTTATTAAATTCATGGTAGACGTGAAGTGGTATCAAGGACTTTCTAGTTCTTATGATATGCCTTTATTCTGTACCACTTTAAGACAGACAGCATGTATTATTTTATGTTCTCTAGACATTTTTAAATTAAACTAATTTATGTGATTTCTGCACTTTAATTGGCATACCTAAGGAAACAGTTTATACTATTTTTGTTGATGTTGCCTTCAAAATCTGATATATAAAATGACTAAAATAACCTACCATTGATAGAATGAAAAATTTCACACATATACCACACTGTTCTCTGTGTCAGAATAAGTTTCTCTCTCTTTCATTTGGAATGAGAGATAAACAGATATTTCTGTTGGAGAACTCCTGAAGGACTTCATTTGTTATTGAGATTTTGAAAGTTTCAGTTTGACTTTATTGATCAAGTAATAAATTCATGAGCCATTCTCATACCAAATAATGAAAAAGTATAACATAAGGTTTCTGTCCTTATCCTAAAATGAATTCATTTTACATGCACTATTACAGAAGCAATCCAAACATTACAATGTGGCAGTAGATTCTGTGTGAATAGTACAAGTTATTAATATTGATTATGTTCCAAGTAAATTCCCTAGAGATAAGAGAGTAAAAAGTCTGTGGCTCTCACTATTTCTGATTAGTTACAGATCTACACACTTGCAGAGAAATAGCAATCAAAGTCATAAATAGATATTCTTGTGTTTTTAAAAAACAAATTTAGTTTCTCTGAAAAAGAAAAAAGAAATTTTTGGCTATGTAAAATATATTCTGAAGTAAAACCATTTCAAACCTTAAAAACCAAAAGCTAAGAGCAAGTTAGTACATTTCTCTTTTTTGATTTTAATGTTTGAATGTCACATCCATTTTTATATTCCTTCACATTGGTGCCAAAGCATCTGCAAAAACTCTTACCGTATAGACATATTGTGTAGGGCCATAATGCCAATACAATTCGACATTGAAATGTCTGAATTTCTTTCCTAATATAAGGCAGAAGTATTATAAAAGTTAAAGTTTTTGCCATCTGATTGTTCAGGTTAATTAACAGGTATGAGACAGCTGGTTTAAAATTGCTGTTGAGGATCCCTACTGACTCACACACTGACTACAAATTTAATGTTCATCAAAATATGTCACAATGGAGACTAAAAACTGTGACCATCTGTCAGCATAACCTTAAGCATACGTTGCTTTCACTAATGTGAGTTCATGCTATGACATGAGAAAATTTTCATAACCTAAAATGTACATAGAAATTATCAACATTTTAGATCAGCACATGCCCCATAAAACTAAACATCAGCAGGAAGTTTACAAAATCTTGTCTCTGGGCTGTTCAAGGGAGTTTTTAGCAAAGAAACAGAAACCAGATAGTCTGTTTGGACTTAAAAATGTATTCCCTCAAGTTTATAAATTTAGATTGTACTGTATGCCAACTCTTTTACATATATTTGAAAGAAAATTGTCAAGGTGTTTTAAAGATCTGGAACCATATGAAATTTGTTTTTAATGTAGCATAAATATTTTGCTGGTAGCAATCTTTTTTATCAAAAAAATGAAAAGGAAACATAATAAGGTGTGGTGCAGTGGCTTAAAGACACTAATTGTATTGACCAGAAATGGCTGACACTCTGGCAGTTGAGCTGAAGCACCACATGATGGGGTGAGCTCCCATCACTTACTTCCAGCTCCTGCCCACCCAGCAATTCAAAAACATGCAATATCATGAGTAGATGAATGGGTACCCTTTGAAGGGAAGCCAGCTGGCAGCAAGAGGAGCAGAAAGTTGGTGCTGAACCTGCCTGAGCTCAAGGGCAGAGTAAGACCCACAGAGGAAGCCCCTGGATATGAACATCACCGATCAGTTTAATGTTAAAATTATGATTGTGATTTATATGCCATCAAGAGTCTGCTAGGAGATTGGTGGCATATAAATACAATGTATAAATAGATAAAATTATCACAAAAATGAGGGTTAGGAATGCTTATTGTGGTGCAGAAACCTGAAGGGAAAAGCTTTGTCCAATAGTTTTCTTTGCTCTTGACTGCTAGTATCATAGGGTAGTTCTACTTGTTGCCAGTTACATAAATACTATGTCTGAGAAGTGGGATAAAAGAATGATTTTAAAAGTGTGGAGGCAGCAAAGACATGTTATTTATTTAACTTGTATGCTGAATGCCTCTCAAGACCTCTGTATAGCCATTTGATTAAAAATCTATTCAAGTTTTCATCTAAAATGTCAAATACAGCAAAAGCAGCAAATATCTGTTATTGAATATCCAGCCATAAGCCATAATTCATTCTCAACACACTTGCTTTTCTTTAAAATTTCTCAAAGGGTTTTCACAAGTTTATTAAATATCTGAATAGATATTCTCAGAACATTCCTCAGAATCCGAAAGTCCAGTAAGACAATATGCTGTATTAGTTTACAGCGATCCCTCTGATTTTTTGCAGCTTCAAAAAATCTAGGCCACTACACAAGTAGAACACTTAAATTTCTATTCATTATACTAAGTAGAATTTTTCCTCTGAACCAGTGATTAATTTTCTCACTTGTTTTATATTATTGAAAGGTATGAAGAACAAAACAGATATTTGTAAAACACTTAAATCAAATATTAGGTTACAAGCATTTATCTTCTAGAGTAAGCATAAACAACCTTGTTCTTTACAGATGTTATGGGCCAGAAATCCAGAATATGCTTACCATTGGCTAAACTGTGTAGAGTTCATGGTTGACCAAACCTATGAGCTATTAGATTGCTTAATCCTGTTCAGGAGTGATATTCCCATCTTCCATCTATTTTTTGTAGTCCTTATATTAGCTTCCTTTCTATAAATGAAAATGTATGTTCTCTTGGGGTAAAAAATATTGATATAGAATGTCTTGCCTCTTGATGCTGCCTAACTTATCAGACTGATTATAAAATAAAATTGTTGTTGACCAACATAATCTATTTCTGGTTTCCATCTTATTCTGAATTACTATGAATTCTGTTCCCCAGGCCCTTTCTAATTAGCTTTAATTTAGTGCCAAGTCTATTACGAAGATCTAAAAACCTGAGTTATGTATACAAGATACAAAATCTCTTTCTTAACAATTTCACCAAAACAATGAATTAGCATGTGCAACATATTCTATTCTTCACATAGTAACAAGAAGCAAAACTGAAAACCCTAACAATAAGGGTGAGTGTAGTTTTCAGATAAAATAAATGCATACATAAAAATTAGGCCACAATGATTGATGGTGAATGCCAGTTTATGGGTTGTTTGTGGAAATAATGTCTGATAATAATGGAAATAATTGTCCATTCTAGATTTTTTGACATGTTATATGGCATATATTCTGATTATATTAATATAGATAGCATACATTTATTTATGAATACAAATATATGATTGTCTCATTTAACATTTTAAGTTGTTATTTTCACTTATTTCTCAAGTATCTTTTGGGAACTAATAGTCTAAAGGTCATATAAGAATAATGGCTTTAGAGTTTGCATATAGATTAACGATGAACTTGCATGAACTAATTCTTAATTTTAGTAATTATTCTCTCTTAGTATTTTATATATAAAAATATAGGATAATAAATTATAATGATTTACGTCTGACAAATTCTTCTTTATTCTGTTAAAGGAAAAATCCAAAAATGAATAACCTTATAGGGACCAACCAAATTAACAAAAGTGTATGGAAATCTGTTACTGGAAAAGGATTCCAAGTTAACTTGTACTATTATTTCTGTTTGGTTAACCAATTTATTTTTGTGCCATATTACTTTTATAGATCTTGAAAGGAGAATTGGAAATCAAGAAACAATCAATGGATAAACTGAATTCACTCAGTCAGGATCTTCTGTCAGTAGTAAAGAATAAAGAATTATCGCAAAAATTGGAAGGGTGGCTGCAAAATATTAGTCAGCGCTGGGATAATTTGGCACAGAAGCTGGAGGACAATTCTAAGCAGGTTTGTCAGAACTATTAGTCTGTTAGTTAATGATAGTCAAACCATTACTAGCTCAGCATTGAACCATTTCCTAGCCACAATATTTATTCTTAAAATAATTTATTTCTAACTTATACAACCAACTTTAAACTCCATATTCACACAAAATATTTTCTAATATTAATTAATATACTGTATCTCTGAATCAGATGAAGTAAACTTGAAACCATGCATTTGTTAATTACTTAATAAAGAGCCAAATTCTGACCTGCATACTCCTGCCCAAACTAAACTTATAGTCTTTGTCCATGAAAAAATTTCAAATTCTGCTGCTGCTTTTTCTGTTTCAAATTTCTAGTAAAATGCAGGAACCATACAGGAGACCTTAGACTTGCACTTTTTTCTTTAAAATAAAAAAATTGCTAGCTTCTTCAAAAAGAAAAATTCCAGCATTTTTAAAGTACCTACAGTGACTTTTGTTGAAATATTGTTATTATTAATAGTAAAGTATATATATTATTTTATAGTTTATTGTATTTTATATTACATTTCTGTTTGCTTATACATATAGTCACATCATTTTTTCAATTATTTGCCACAAAGCAAAACTGGATTGTTCAATCTCTTTCCATTTCAGGAGTTTTCTCTAATTTAAATCAGTTTATTGAATCAGCTTCAGTATTATTGAATATTAAATGTGTTTCTTTTTAAAGTAATTTTGATTAGGCAAATTTAAGTAATTTTTGGATTGGATTTCACACAAAATATAGGAAAATTAAATAAATTAATATTTAATTTCCTTGATAGTGTTTTATTTTCTACTACTTATCAGTCAATTTTTACTAATACAAAATAACCTAGAACATAGATTTGTAATAGGATTAAACAAATGTTATTTTTTAGGATGTAATATAATTTGTTCCATAATGATCTTGAAATTGTACATCAGTGACTGATTTTTCATCTTACATTCTTCTATAGTCTGTGTTAAAATTTTAACAAGGTTAATTTATTCCTTTGCTATAAACTATTCTGTTTTTATTCAGCTTTATGCAAAGCTGTAGAATACAACTGGAGATCAATTATAAACAAGCCGTATAACAGCAACAGCTGCAGAATTAATAGAACAACTTTATAGAAACTATCTGAAGCTGAGCTGGAATCCTCATATGCCTGGAGTAGCCTCTCAGACCAGTTTATATTTTCACATACATCAAGGAATCAACATTATTTGGCCAGTTTTGCAAAAATTAATCATTTTATATGATTCAGGGAAAGTTTGTGGTCTTTGCTGTATGGGCGTGGCTGCTTTTTGAAAGATTCATGTGGTCAGTTCCGTACAATGACAAATACTCCAACTTAAAATTAGTTCATGATGGTAAAGGTTTCCCATTTCAGTCATGTCCAACTCTACAGGGTGGTGCTTATTTCTGTTTCATAGCAAAAGAGCCAGCATTATCCAAAGACACTTCTCTAGTCATGTGGACAGCATGATTATATGCCAAGATACACAGAATGTTGTTACCTTCCCACCAATTCATGCAGTACTATTTATCTACTTGCATTTTTACATGCTTTTGAACTACTTGGTTGGCAGGAGCTGGGGAAAATAAATTAGCCAGTGTGTGGGTCTCAAACTTGGGCTGCCGACCTTCCAGCTGACAAGCCCAGCATCTTAACCACTCAGCCATCATGCCCCTTGCAAGAGTAATATCAGATTCCTTTTTCTTCTCCTTAGAGGGAAAATGCTTAAAGATGAAAACTTACTATGCTTCCAGGTTAAGAAACTGCAGACATTCACTGCAGAATTTTTAAAAACAGATACTGAAATGGCGGCAGAGCTTGAGGCTCTAGGATACAGGAACCTTAACAGATAGCTAGGCTTAAAAAGAGTCTTGGAAAATGGATAAATGCCAGCATCTATATACTACTAAAATTCTCCAGTCTGTTTGTTTGTAACATTCAATTAGCCCAAATGGTACATCATAGCACAAAAAGAAACTGAATTAAGGTAATTCAAATTTGTTAATTTACAGAACTAGTACAAAATACTCGATCTGCTCCACTGTATTTTTTGTCATTCTGTTTCTCTGTTTAGGTAAAGAAGTATCTCTGAAAAAAAAAATGGAACAAGTCATGGATTATCTAGTATATTAGAAATGTCAAATCACACATCACATAATGTTCCTTGTGTTCTACACATGTGCATCTTGTATTATAATTTCTGGTGTTTTATTTATGAACTGGCTGAATTTTATATCTTTAGCTGTCAAATATATACCTTGTTGATGCAGGACATAAGTAATTGCAAATAGGCTAAGAAGTTATGTTTTATTTCTTGGCTGGAAGGTATAACAACCACATTTTTCTATTTACAGTATATGAATGCATTGATAGCTAAAAGTAGGAGTTTCCAAAACTCTATATTTGCTGTGAAAGGGTCCATGTTCAAGAAAAGCTGTTTCATACTTCAGATACCTCAAATATGAGATGAGTCAGCTTCTACTTTTTGGAATTAGTTCAGTTTAGTTCTAAACTAATCCAAACCAATCTGTAACTTCTTTTTTTAGGAATTGTTTAAATTAATTGCCAAGTTTCATTTTGTAGTCCAATATGTATTTTTTCCACCTTTCTCTATTTAGTGCATTTTGTGTTATTTTTCCCTTTCTGCAAGATAAATAACATGGGTCTAAAGCTTTCTGTGTAGAGATATTTGACATTTCTCAATATATATTGATTGGCATACATGTCCATTTTCAGCACAGTTTTTATCAATCATCTAATTGTAACTTACAGAACTTTGCATATGCAATATGCACAGCCATGATCAAACCTGTCAAAAATAGTGTATAAAACAACTCATTTGATTTGAAATCTATATTTCTAAGAGTTTGATTGCAATTTCAGTAAGTCTGTTGAAATATGAGATTCGCTATTAAAATGCTATCCAACTGGTCATTGATATTCCAAATTCTGACTGGAAAATTGTAATACAATAGTTTACTAATTTGGGAAAATGAACTGTGCATTTATACAGGGATAGGGGATTGTTTTTGGATTGATATGTAAACATTCCTGTTTTGAAAAGAATTTGATGTAGAAATTGTGATTGCTATCAAATAAATTGGAAGTTATAAGCTATGTAAGATTTTCTAACTACTAATGAGTTTATATCTGAAATATTTTAGGCTTCCAATAATATTGGTTTCTTTAAATTTTGGGGATTCTTCTCTGAAAGTTACAACTCAATAATTTCAGAGCACAATACTGCCAGATGCATAAAAATGGCCAAATATTAGCCTTATGTTATCCTTTATTAAAATAGTAACATCTGAATATAAAGATGAAAATATAGCTACTTGGGTATGACTCATTCCTGATTCCTAATTCAGAATTTCTGCAATTGATGTACTGTGATCTTAGGCTTCCTAGGAAAGGAACTATTAAGAAGAGCATATACAATGGGAGTGAATACATGTTTTTCGTTGCTATTGTTTTGTTTACTGGAAGATAAAAAATTGTTCTAAACCTGAAGAACAGAACCTTTAAATGGCATCATTTTCCATTAAGTTGTCTACATAATTATTTGAATAACAAAAATGGAAACAGAAAAAAATGATATTCTTATGAATACCTTAAGGGATTTTTAAAATTTCAATTAGTTTTTTGTAGCATTTGCCCTTTCTTTGGTGAAGTAGCAATCTTATGAAGAGTGGAAAAAAGAATCCAAGTATGTATAATAGTGTAATTTGTCTTACAAAATTGATCCTTTGTATTTTTGCCTTTGCTTGACTTGGTATAAAATGTGCTATAAATACATTCTATTTGAGTTTGTTTCTCATTTTGATATTGACATTTTCATGTCTTATTTACCTAGCATGAACCAGATAGAATTTAGTTGCAGTTCATTTTTTGTTTGTTTGTTTGTTTGTTCTGAAAGTCAAGTCATGAAGAACAGTTTCTCATTATTTTCTATTGCTACTTTAAACCAACTTCATTAAAGTCTTTCAGCCAATGTGTGACTCCTGTTTCAAAACTTCTCACAGATTTCACAAGCTGTGACTGCCACTCAAACATCACTAACACAGACAACCCTCATGGAAACTGTAACAATGGTGACTACCAGAGAGCAGATCCTGGTTAAACATGGTAAAGAAGAGCTCCCACAAGTGCCACCTCCCAAGAAGAGGCAAATTGTTGTGGATTCAGAAATTAGGAAAAGGTGAAAGCTAAATAAATGAAAAAAACTCTTGTCAAAGGTTTTTTGAAACCATCTTAATATCTTATATTTATAATATTTTTATATTGTTGGGTAGGACTGTTTTGTTCTACAACAATTTTATAGTACATTTGCAAATTTTGTAATTAATAAATTGAATTTCTGTTTTCTACATACAGAAGCTTTATCTGAAATATTTTAAAGCAAACACCATTTTATACTAGAATATTATTTACTGACGTTATAATGTTCTGTTTATACATTTAAAGCAAAAAAAGTAAAGGTTTCCCTGCCAGGTATGACTAATTCTAGGGTGCAGTGCTCTTCTCTGTTTCTAAGCTGAAGAGCCAGCATTCATCCAAAGATGCTTCCATGGTCATGTGGCTGACATGATGAGATGCCAAAGGTGTATGGACACTGTTACCTATCCTGACAAAGGAGGCGGTACCTATTTATCTTCTTGCATTTGCATGCTTTCCAGTTGGCAGGAGTTGAGGCAAACAAAAGGAGCTCACCCTGTTACACAGCAGTGCCAGGTGTCACATTTGGGCCACTGACCTTCCAGCCATCAAGAGATTGTCTCAATCACCTGTGCCACTCTTTTTATTATTTAAATTCTGAACTCGTCAAAAATTGTATAGTCAATAAAACGCCACAATATTTTCCCTCACCAATTACAGAGATAATGTGTCCATTTTCAGAGGCAACAAAATACATTATTTATATATAATGTACTTATCCCTTTTATCATAGTTAAGGTTACATACAGGTACTCCTCTTTTATTTTTTCCAACAATCCGATGATGAAGACTGAACAGAGAAAAAGGCCTATATCTCTCAGTGACTACCCTGAAAAATGTCTGAATATGAACAAGCCTAAGTAAAAAGCATTTTATTCCTCAAAAATCAACGCTTTGATGCACAGGGTCTAAGCCAACTTAGACAGGTAAAGATGGACTTGCTGAGGTTAGAGACCACCAGAAAATCTTAGGGCTGATAGATTTAGGATAGATTCTAGGATTATTCCTATTCTAGGATAGATCAGGAAATTGAAAATAGCAGAGGGAACAAAGGCTAAACATGTCCATTTGTTATTTCATGAAAATACATCTTTTTTTTGCTAACATATATTGCAATCATATTAATTTTTTGTTTAATTTTTGAATTATATTGTAAGCATGCAGTGATATTACTAATATTTTAAAGCCTGAGATCAGAAGTAAAAGATAGTATGAGTGCAACATGCTTTCAACTCATCTTTATAGTAGAATATTTCATAAAACATTTTTTATCATTTTATTTTTAAAAAGTGTCATAAAATAAGCAGGTCATTATTTTTCTTCATTCTATCAAAATTAATGTAATAAAGTGAAACCATAATGCCCAGAAATAAATGTAAGAGCATGAAAAATATAAAGAAAGATTTTCTCAAAACATATCAATATTTCAGAGGTAGTTTAGAAAGAATTCTAAGAAAGGTGGGTTTCTGGAAGATTAGATGGTCTGATAGGGTTAGAAGTGGCCTTGAAGGTTTTCTGCTACTCCTCCCTACACAGAGCAGGATAAGACATGTATTCAACTTTTGTTCAAAATTTCCAGTGATAGTCACTGAGTGATATCTCATCTTCTAATGATGAAAAGACCATGATCCTGGGAAGGACTGAAGACAAAAAGAGAAGGGAAGATGAGATGGTTAGATAGCATCATTAGCGCAGTGGGCATGGGTTTGAGTGAGCTCCTGGAGACAGGAAGGCCTGATGTGCTGTGGTTCATGGGGTCGCAAAGAGTTGGACACAACTGAGCAATTGTACAACAACAATAACAATGTTCTAATGACCTAATTTGTCACTTAGTTGTACAACAGAATATGTTGGCCATGGATAAGAAAATAATTTGAAATTTCCTTTGTAAACATGTCTCCAGTTAATACTGGAAGTCCCTTATCCTAAAGATAGAAATGACTCTGTATTTGCTGTACTTCTCCAAACTTATTATTGTACTAGTGAATCAGGAAACAACTTATCTGTAACAGATTAGTCGTTGGAAAGGCCTGAAAACAAATGGTAGTTCATGGAAACCCTTACATTTGCAACCTTGAGTTTCATAATGGAGTAATATGTAATAAATACATTAAAAAAGTTTGATATGATGCTAAAATCAATGGCAATCTAAGCACTGGAAAGATCACAACAAAACAAAAGCAGACTAAACCTCTATCTCAATGGACATGGGTCATTGGCAACTTGCTTAGAAGCTGTCCTCCAAAAGTCCCCTATTAGGTAAGGGAACTTTGAAAGGAGCTTTCATTTGGTTAAAATTCCAGGGGCAGAAGGTAATACCTGCATCTAAGATGCATGTCCTAGATGTGGGTTTGAGACAATTTTTATGCTAGTTTCAGTATAAAACTAAATAATTTACTTAATACTTACACTTAACTATTTTATATCATAAATAAAATAATCACTATACCTGTACAATAACAATATCAGCTTAGAAAGCATACTTATTAGAATATCATTATACATAACCTTCCATAAGAATTTTGTTTCTTATCTTTCTATGAGATTCCAAATACATTTAAACAGATCTGCTACTCCATCTAGTGTCATCATTATTAGTGAACTTTATTTAAATTGTTCCTTCTCTGAAATCAATGCTAATTTTAACCACCAAAATTAAATATGCTATTAAATATTAACACAAACATCAGATATTTCATTAGAATATAGTGAATTTGCTGTACAGCTCATAACAAGAATTTTTATGGTGCCATTTGTTCAAAATAGAACAATAAATAGACAACAAAGCTGTAATAATTTAAGTTCCAAACACACTAAATAACAGAAGATTGTAGTTTCCTACAATTGCATCTGATTCATATGTTATTGTAGGAACATAGGAGCTGTCCTGCTGTAATCCATTCTTATGCATCTCCAGTAACATTTAGGTGAACATTGCTGATACTGAATGCCCTAGTACATTATCATATTTGAATGATGAGATAATATAGCATAGGTACTAAAACTATCTGTATCACTGAATGGTACTAAAACTGAATCTGTATATCTATCAGCAAATCCATTCTAAGTTTTTTTCTGTAATGATGCAATATTTTCCCTGAGTAAATTCACTGGGCTAATATTTATATTTATTCATTGGGTTGTTGTTAAATATCAATCTGCATCCTGCACTGTCTCATTTTCCTTTTGCTCTCTCTTTCCTTTTTCTCTCTCTGCAGGAACTTTGTTTACCCTTTAAAATATTCTAATAATTATTTTTCTCAAAAACATTTTACTTCTACAGATATGAATTATATATACACAGTTCTTAGGTCAAATTAGCGTATCAACAGTCATTTATTAATTTGTTCTCTTAACAGCTCAAAATGACTAAGAAATACAGTTGAAACAGCTTGAAAGTGAGAGGGAGAGAGATATATATTGTATGTTACATATAGAAAAGATATTTATATACAATAGTCCCATAATAGCTGCTTTATTAATGTTCTAAGAATATAAGATGTTCTTGGTGAGAATAGGCATTCCTAAGAACTAGTTTCTACATTACCTATGACAATATACTCCTGTAAACATCTGGAATTGGCTTTGATAACATAGATGTAATGTAGAATCTTGGGAGGTACTACCCATCCTTCAAATCTCTGCATTTTGTACCAGCTGCACTTACTAATCTATGTTAAAGTTATTTTACATAATGTATTACAAGAATATATTAACATAACACATATGTTGTAATATACCTAAGTGCACTGTTGAAATAAAATAATATTGAAGCTATCAGGATATAATTTCCTTCCAGTAAACCAGTAAACTTTTATCAACTATCACTAAAAAAAGCCACTCCATTTGCTCATAGTTTGTGATGTCCAGCATTAATGGAGGATCCCATGGATCCCCAGACTGCAATCTGATGCTTAAGAAGAAGTAGAACAGGCTTTTCTCCTAAAGCCAGGAGTCACTTGAGTTTGGCAGCATATAAATTTAACAAATAAATAAATACTGTCCCTAGAATCAGGAACAACTCTGAGGAGAAGTATCTTAGGTATAACTTTGAAAGGATTCAGAGAAATGTGAGCAGAAAGAAAAGCAGTACCAATTCTACAGGTGCCCAGCAAAATATGTTTGCAACACTACCAAAAGTCATAGAGAGATCTCATTACCTCTTTCTCGCCTCCAGAATAGATCAAGCAACACAATGATAAAAATTTGATTCATGCCAAATACACATCTAAACCAAGGCTCATTATCCAACTGCTCCTGGAGCTCAAAGCTACCACCTTTCTCTACCAGATAGCTAAATATGAAATGTTAGACATCAGCTAATAGAAAATAGCTTGGTCAGAAGATAACTTCATAAGCAATGGTCTTACCACCACCTCTTTTAAGTAGGAAGAAAACTCTACCTGCAAAAAAAAAATGTTAATTGACAGAGTCATAATCCAGAAGTCCATTTAAGCTAGGTTGAGAAGAGATCAAGCCTACAAGGACTGACATAATTAAATCTTTGAGATAGGAAGATGTTGTTCTTTGGTGGTGTTAAAGGTATCATCACAGGATGTAAGCTGTTCTGAGTAAGGCTTCCTTTTAATTGACTGATGGGATAGTCAATGCCAATGGTGTTCAAGTGGTGCTCTAGAGTTTTGGAATTGCACCCAAGACACCTATTACTATTGGTAGTACCTTTGCTTTCTTTTGCTACAATCATTCTATTTCTATTTGAAGGTCTTTGTATGTTGTTATCTTTTCCAGTTCTTCCTCTTCTATTCTGCTATTATTATTTTATATATTATGATGTTACTTTATAAATTATTATTTTACATTAACAAATATATGCATTTATGCCCATCAAACTATTTTCTTTATAATAATAAAATTTATAAATAATAAGCTAAAGAAATTAAAAGCATGAAATAAAAATGAGTTTAATTACATATTGATCTAGTAGTTTACATCAACATTTTTCATATTATTTCTATGTATATTTCTGTCACTGTAAATGTATCATATTCCTGTACTGCTTTATGTATTACCTTTGGTTATTTATGTCAATTTAAAAATATTTTAATTTAAATACTTTTGGAATACAGGATATTATTTAAGGTTGAATTTACTTTATAGACAGATTATGTTTCTGAATGAAATTATTGATCTATCCTGTTTTGACAAATTCACTTAAAATAAACATATGGAGAGCTTTTTGATTATTATATAATTTTTAATTCTTTTTATGTAAGCATCTTGCTTTTACTGTTGTTCTATTAATTCAGTTCATATCCTGGTGTTTAGTCAAAGGCTCTCTGACTAATGCTACTTTCTATAAAGCAAGAACAACAAAGCACACCTTTTTTCTTTTTACGATAGATTTGATGTTGATGCAACAGAACTTCACAGTTGGATAACTCGCTCAGAAGCTGTACTACAGAGTCCTGAGTTTGCAATATACAGAAAAGAAGGGAATCTATCCGATCTCAGAAAAAAAGTTAATGTAAGGGGGAAAATATTTACTTAATTTATATAACATTTATGGAATTAATATGTTATTAGCTTCTATTTTTTTGTAACAAGTTTTACTGTGTACTTTCATTTGACAAATGTTTGTAGGTTAGTTCTCAGGTCTGATATATATGGATAAAGTATGCTTCCATGGTCTTATGCCTTAATTTGTTTTCGTCGTGTCCTAAAATACAAAATGCAACTAGGTTGGTGTACTCAGAGATTGCTATAAAATATAAAGTTTGGCTTCACAAAAATCAATAAGGTCACATGTTTTGCATTGAGAAACATTATAACCTACAAGCATGACATTTGAATAAAGGGATGTATACATACAGAAGACCTTTATAAAATAAAAAATAGTGAGATATGATTGATGTGTCATATTAATATGCATTTTTTAAAACATTCAGCTTTCTGTATTCCATTTTAATTGACCTCTTTTTACAAATTTTCTTTCTTTGGCATACAATTTGTTTCTTTTCACAATTACAGGATGTTTGAAAAAATAATTTCTATTCTCTGGGACTTCATCTCTAGCTTGGAACTTGGAGAATATTCTCTGGCAATGTTCTTTAACTGTCTTTGACATTTCAGTTATTTTTTGCTTTGAACAGCCCTGGAAAGGCCAAGGTGGAAGATTTCTTGTATTATTTGGTCATGATGCACATTAATCGACAACAATTTCATTATTACATTTTATAATTCATATACTTCGATGCCATCAGCAAAAATATTCTGCAACTCTAGGAGTTTAGGGAAATATTTTTAGTCATATGAATTGCTAAACAGTGTATATGTATGCATATATATACATGCACGTATTATATCAAGAAATATAATGTATTATATATTTCAAGAAAATAATTTAAATTGGGAATAATTCTTCATCACAATATAACTAAGCCCAGAATTTTTTTCCCCAAATTTATATTGGTATTGTTCTTTTATATTTTGTTTTTCTGCTTTACAAAACCTAAAAATACTAAATATGTAGAAGGCTTTAACAAAGGATATGGCCATACATGTCATTCCAGCAGTCTTCCTGACCTCACATATTCAGCAAGGAACTTTTATCTGTACTTGTTGTTTGAATTTGAGTAGAGACTTCTGTAAAGGCAAGAACCTAAAACAGTTAATAGTTGGACAGATTGCCTTTTTGCAGTTATGCAAATGCAAGTACAGGTGAATGGTGGAAATGAAGCATCAGTATCTAATTTGCAGGAAGAAAATTTATGACTTGAAGAGAAATTTATTGAAGCAAGACAACATATATTACTATATGCTTCTTGCAGAACTCACAAAAAAAATTTTCTGGAGTTTTACTGCTGATCTGAAAAATTAAAAGATTATAGAATCATAGGACTGAAAGGGATGTTGAAGGTGTTCTATTCCATCCCAAGTAGTTTTCTAATTGTTTATTGAAAGTCTCTAGCAATGGAGCACCCACAACTCCAGGAGGCTGTTCCATTGATTAATTGTTATCACTATCAGGAAATTTCTCCATTGTTCCAGCTTCCACCCATTGTTTGTTCTATCTTCAGATGCTTTGGAGAAAAGTGAACCCTTCCTCCCTGTGACAGCCCCTCAAGTATTGGAAGAGAGCTATCTGTCACCCCTAATCCTTTTCTTTTTTAGGCTTGACATGCTC
>JANHZU010002974.1:80484-99541 GCA_032468055.1 Acrochordus granulatus
AGTCCCTTGGACAACAAGGAGCTCAAACCCGTAAATCCTAAAGGAAATCAACTCTGACTGTTCATTGGAACAACAGACACTAAAGCTGAAGCTCAAATACATTGGCCACCTAAGGCAAAGAGAGGTCTCATTGGAAAAGACCATGATTCTGGGAAAGACTGAAGGCAAAAAGAGAAGGGGATGGCAGAGGATGAGATGGTTAGATGGCATTGTTGATGTGGAGGACATGGGTTTGGGCAAATTCTGGAAAACAGTGGAGGAGAGGGAGGTCTGGTATGCTGTGGTCCATGGGGTCACAAAAAGTCAGGCATGACTTAGCGTTTGAACAACAACAATATCACATTACTATACTAATAATTAGCATATGCCTTTACCTGGATATTCTTTCTATTACCTATCTTTCATGAATCCTAAGACAATACAGATAAGAACAACATTCCAATAATAATTATTTGATGTATTATGAGAGAAGTGGATAAATTTTGAAGACCAGTGTGCAAGTATATATTCAGTTTTCACAATCAATATTACAAGCTAATGCAAGTGATGTGTGTATATAAAATAAATATTAAGTACAGTATTGCTATCAAGAAAAAATGTACAAGTTTAAGATTAAAATGGCAGCTTAAATACCAGTTCATAAAGAATTTATTTCACCAGTGTTATATACTGACATTCTTTTTTTTAAAAAAAAACTTTTTGGCAGGATGAACTGGTCCGTTTTTCAAGCATTAAACCTCAGATAGAAAAACTGAAGGCACAAGGCAAAGCACTTAAACAGAACCAGCAATGCCCAGTGTTTTTGGAAGCAGATGTTGATACCTTTACCATTCATTTTGAGCAAGTGTATGATGATCTGAAGGCTAGAGAAAAGCAGTTACAAAAAAGTGAGTACTAATACTAATAATTGTCAACATGTCTACCAGAACCAAAACCAGTTGGAACGTTATATATTTCAGCTATATAACAAAAAATAGTGGTACTGTAGCTTACCATAACTTTTATCCATTTTCTATCCTTCCTCTGTATTCAAACAACTACAATATAAATGCAAAACAGAATATAAGTCTAGTCAGGTTTTTGGGAATTAATTTGTGCTTTGATTCAAAATTGCTGTTTTGTACATCACTGACAGAAATTTAATTTAATTTTAATTTAATTTAATGCTAACTAGGGACTAGGGTTGCATTATGTCAGAGTGGACATGTAATGTGAAGAAAAAATGGGCATATAACTATACCTCAAAATGCCAGTAATAGAATTACACAGATCTATTGTGTTACTTATAAGTGCTGTTGCTAATGGAGTTTGTGCTTTAAACTTTATATCTCTGTAATTTGCACAGAATTATCAATTTCACTTCTGGTACTCAGTACACATTTTTTACATTTTAATGTGCTACATGCTTCCTACAAAGCAACAATCTAAGAATATTTTATTTAGAAAATTCTATTTATTTATTTATTTTATTTATTATTATTGATTAGCCCACAGGCTATATCAAAATATAAGACACAGAATAAAATACAAAACATTATACAATAAAACCATTTCTAAAAGTGTCATTCAGGAAACAGGTTATATGTGGGTTTGATAGGGGTAAATTGTAGATGTGACACATATATAATATTGTATTCCTTATTTTATTATTTTAATTTAACATTTTTTCTGTAAGACACTTTTAAAAAATGCTTTCTAGATCTAGAATTCTTAGTTTAAAAAAATATATCTGGCTACCAACATTGTTTATGTGTAAAGAGTTTTAAGTTGGATAAAAATAAATCTGAAATTCTATATAATGATTTTGAAAATCTTTTTTGTTTTCAAGTTGACCAAACAATTGTAGCTGGGGTTTTATTTTAAGTATCATATTGCATAAAAATATTATATATTCTTGCTTTGGCTCAATAAAATCTTTCAGCTCTGCTTCTAAAATATCTCTTCATTAGCAGAGAGGTAAGATTGAACAATATTATTCTGTATGTTTCTTATGCTGCTTCAAATTTAGTATAGAGATTTATCCAATTAAGATTATTAACATTTTTGTGAGGAGTTTTAATTATGCCTTTTTAATTTAATTAAAATTCATTGTTCTTAGTTTGCACTGAGTTTTTCTTTTAAGGTTATAACTTCTGTTGAGTAATTTACACTTATATATTTCAATTATTATTTGTGCTGTTTATAAAACTCAGTTTTTTTAAAAAATGTATACGTGTGTGTGTATGTATGTACAAATGCGCATCAATAGATAAAAAAAATCTTCTTACCCCTATGGATGATAAGTGTTTTTCTCAATGTTGTGTCCTCTACCAGAGGCCTGGAAGTTTCTGCATAATAGCTGTTCCAAACATTGCACTCTTCTAGAGCTTCTTCCTCACTATGTTGAAGTGTTGGGTAACTTGATGTTTGCCAGTAATGTGGATGTAGATCTTCACTCCATCCATAGTTCTCTCATTCACTTCATATAGCCCCCTTGCATTAGTTGCTGAAATAGCATTCCATCAGTTTCAGGTATTTTTTCTCATCCATGTATGGTTTGTTCCAGTAGCTGACTTATTGTCAGATGTTGTCCTTGTTACAAAACATCTGACACAGACCCTGTTAATCCAGATGATGTCCAAACTAGCATGACACTCTTAGTTTCTGTCATTCCCATATCCATGGTAGGCAGGTAAAGCATTAAGGGGCCTTTTCCTCTTGGTATGTTATAGACCAGCTGGGATTTGAACCCCAGTCTGCTGTGTCAAGGCGCGGTGGCACAAGTGGATAATTGCTCGGCTTGCTGGATGGAAATCGGCGGCCTGAGTTCAAGACCCAGCATTGCCATGCATCAGGGCGAGTTCCTGCTGTTCCCCATCAGGTCCCGCCAACCTAGCGGTTGAAAAGCGTACAAACATGAGTAAATAAATAGGTACTGCCTCTTCCGGCAGGTAAGCCTTTGGCATCTAGTCATGCTGGCCACATGACCATGGAAGCGTCCTTGGATTAACACTGGCTCTTTGGCTTTGAAACGGAGATGAGCACCACACTAGAGTCAGTCACAACTGGCAGAGTAACCTTTACCTTTACCTGCTGTGTCAAAGGGCAACTCTGTAACCAATATGCTATCTAGCCACTATTACTTGTGCTCTTCATAAAACTGAATTTAAAAATGTAAAAAATAAATGTGCGCGTGTCTCTTTTATAATTAATACTAATTGCTTTTTATCAAAAAGTAGATTTCCCAGTTTTGCTTTCAGTTTCTGTCAGCAATGACTTTACCTAGCTACAAAACATATCCCAATGCTGTTCATGGTAAAATTCCATTTAATTTGAATGCATCTGCATTTTTAAATCTAGGGTTGCAACAGATGCTAACCTATTTAAGATGTCTGTAATGCCATACTAATGGGTACAGTTCAGTAAAATGCTAGCTGTATTTTCTGATATGCTAATGTTCTAATATAAACATTTAACAGATGTCCTTTAGAGAACATTTCCTTTCTTTACAATAACATGAACCATAAAAAGATATTGGCACATTCAGTAATAACTGTAAAAAAGCCAACATTTCTAAATAATGGGAGATGTGAGAGTAGGTCATTTTTTCTAAACTTTTTAAATATTAAAACTTAATTTGGGGACATGATAATTCATAATAATTCTGATTCAACATGCAATTTTGTCTTCCATTTGTTGATAAGTAGCTTACATATTCCAGCATATTTTAAGATTTTGTTTGTATATATTTTTGTTTGTTTACATATTGCTATCAAAAATAATAATACAAATACAAGCTTATCTTACATGAACCTCAAATTACTTCTTTGGTGATTCCACTAAGAAGCTGAAAAAATAACTGACATATAAGATAGCAATAAAAAAAAACCTTGCAAGTTTTTTTTCTGGTAAATTTGTATTAAACATGTAAAAAGTAGAGAATAGCAATTTCCATTATCCTAAAATGCATTTAAATGTGTGTGTGTAATCTTTATAATGAAGATACCACAACAACCTTGTTAGCTAGAATAGAGCCTTTCCAGACATGCTCAAATCCTTGAGAAATGTGTTACCAACCTCTTGTCTTGTTGCAACCTTGGCTTTCAAACCTCAAAGAATATGAGCATTTTAGTAGGCATACTATAATGAACATTAACCAGTATGGATTTGTCACAAAGTATATATGCCCATCTATTAAAGATGAACTCGGAAACAACTGTGGATCCTTTAGTGAGCAAGGGGTTGGATTGGATTAAATATTTTCTGAATGGAGGCCCAGTAATGCCATGTGTTCCTTATATCTTTCTTCAGGAAAAGGGTGAAAGATTATAATGTAATTAATTAATTGAGATGCTAAATCTGAATGCCAGTTTTACTGGAGTCAACCTGGATTCCAAGCATATGACCTTTAATTTAAGAACTGAAAATGTCCTTGAGAATTTTACCTGGGTACTTAATGTTACAAACTTCTCATAATCTAACTGCCTATTCATTTTTACATATGCCAATATTCCTCCTTATGCTTCTGGTGAGGTACTCACTTTTCAGCTCAACAAGCGGCTGAGAAGGGCATTTGAGATCATTCGGTGCATAGCTTTGGTAATGGAGGGAATTTATGCACAAACCACTCAGTGAGATACATAACTGTCCCTGATTTTTTCCTAGAGTTCCAATTAAAAGATAAGATCTTGCAACAAGTAATGAAAACTCTAAGTTCTAACAACAATAAAGCTGTACTGGTTTAATAAGATATGTGTCCTCACACTCACACATATTCTTTACATTCCCACCTCTTTCATGAATAGAGCTGGACAAATCCCAGTCCAAAAGAGAAGGAAACTCTTATTCTGGTAGAAAGCCTTAAGCTTTCTCTTTTCAGAGTTTTTATAAACAGCACTGCTGGGGGAAATCTCACCATTTGCAATGCCAATTAATTAATTCCCACTTGTTTGCTTATTTATTTGGCCAGCTTTTTCATTTCTCAGGTTTTTGTTTTTTCCTCATTCCTCCTTGGAAGATATATGTGATACACTTGCTTACAAATAATGGTTTGTATCTGTTCATGATGGTACTGGCTTCTAACTGCCTTTTATTTTGAAGTGCTGGCTCTAGTCTTCCAGACATTTTTCATTTTTATATATCAAACATTCTTACAAACGGAAATTTATGAGCTGTAAAATCTTTGGGTGATGGCTTTTGCTTTCAAAACCTTAAAATGTAGCATGTTAAATGCATGTTAACTGCTACTTAACGACTTATGCTGGGTCTTGGAGACATCTCAGTTACAGCTGCTAGCTTTTTGTAATTAATTCATTAATTTATCTTTCTGTCATTAATTATGTTTTACTTTGAAGAACAACATGCAAGGCTTAAAGGTTTTTCCTTAATCCCGGGGGATTGCTGACAGAATTGCTAAATCATCCATATAAGTAGGGATGCCTAACAATTACATCAACCAATTAATTGGGATACAGTTCCTCTTTTGAATGTTTGCATCAGCACAGAAGCTAAACAAAATACGAACAGAACATATTCCATGTTTTTAAAATTCTTTTGAAATAGGAATTTGATCAAGGAGACAGCCTTGACTTTGGCAACTCATCTGCACAGCTGTATTGTCATATAACATCCACATCAGTAACAGCAGCTGCTGGTCATTAAAGATTGCTCTTATTTGACACATAACTTTATTGTGAATCCTTAGCAAATATATGTGTCTTTACATAGAGGACTGATTCTTATACTATTTTTCTACCAAGGAACTATTAAGCATTAGAACATACTTAATCTGTCCCAAGATATTTTTTCCCTAGCCACTGTTTACAGTAAAGATACCTCACATATAATGTATTAGCAATGCTCAGTAAGCTAATTAGATGGCATTTAGCAAGATTAGCTGTATTACCTTTATTGTAAATAAATAAAAAAAAACATGTAGCATGAACCTGGTCATTACACCACGTATCCACGTATTGTCTAATCTATATAAGTAAACTATTTATTCTGTCACTATCTGATTGTAGTGTTTCTGGAGGCAACATGCTCCATTTAGGCAGTCCCCTGTGTTTTACAGTAGCTGTACAATTACTATCAAAGGTGTGAATCTAATAGTAGGATTGAATATGTAATATACTATAGGAAGCTGACACAAAGTTACTAGAATAGTATTGTCACTGGGGCTGGATCCAGGATGTGGTAAATTTTGGTACGTTTAAAAGAGGTAGTGATCAGATTAATCCTGGAAAAAACAGATCTGAACCCAGCAGATAAAATGATTATAGGCCAGTGGGCAAACTTCCCTTTTTAGGTTTAGTGCTTAAATGGATTCTGGCTTCTGACCTGACTATGGAAAGAAACATGCTGAGAAAAAAATGGGAACTGTCACCCTGTTGGTCCTTTTGGATCTTATATTTGCCTTTTCTTTCTCAGCTTCAAAACATTTCCATAATTTTTTGGCTGCTTATCCTAACAGATTCTTGCAATAAAATGTGCTGGTGATGACGTGATAAAGTGACTCTTGAGTGAATTGCTTCAAATACAAAACTAAAGATAGATAAAAGAGTTATATGACAACATACTTATTAAACAATTCTAATGCATGGAGAAGATGCATTTTAGGGAACTAAACTTTGAAGTTTCATCAGGCAGGAAAAAGTTTTTTTTTAAGAATTAAGTAATCTCTGTTTTATCTGTGTAATAGATTTAAGCACATTTTAGTTTCACAAAGAAATTAATACTGTTAACAGCCCAAAAAATTAACATGAAAGCTAAACTACAGAGGAAAAAATGAAAAAGGAAAGAATATAAAACAGCTTAAATTGGAAAAATTATAATAAAACAGATGGAAAATATGAGTATCTTGCATGAAACCAGCATCTAGCCCACTGTTAAAGTTTGTTTAATGTTCATAATAAAGAGTGTTTGGACTAAGCAGGCCCTCTTTATTCCTGAAGATAGCAGAGACTGGAGATTATTTCCTCCTGACTCTTGAAATTAGATGTCAGAAAGACTGACATTTGATAATAAGTATAACTTTATAGGCAGTAGGATAATGACCCTTATATTACAAGTTCTCAGTCTTTATAGGTAAGAACCAGTACATTAAATCAACTGCAAAGAGTTAATTGGAAGAGTGCATAATAGAAAAGAAAACGAGACAGATTGAGTCTGAATTACCCTAGGCTGAGTAGAACTGACTAAAGATTAACTGCTTTTCTTTTCTTTTCTTTTCGAGGAGTGTTAATTTATTTTTATTCACAGAATTGCTGGACAGAATTGCTGAATTAAATAAAGCTGGATTTCTTTGCTTTTCTCACCTCTTGTGCAGCTTTTGATATTTTGCCACCTGTACAGTACAAAGAAATTATGAACACAATTCTCTTGTGGATACAGCAGTCAGAAACGACGCTCTCCACCCCACAAGTTACTGTGACAGAATTAGAAACCCTGGAGAAAAGGCTCAGGGAGCTCAAGGTAAACAGAGAAATACTGTCATGCATATCAACACTGAGGTTTAATGTAAAAGCCGAGCATTATTTATAAATGTTATTTCAAACATACCCCCCGAGTGCTAGATCCTGTGAGATCATTCTCAGCCTGACTTGACAGAAGCTAGAAACTGATAATTTCACATATCACAGGCCTTACAAAGTTCTCTGCAAGAACAGCAAAATGGAATCAATTATTTAAGCACAACTGTGGAAGAGGTGTCTAGCAGAGCTCCTGCAGGGGTCAGTCAGAAGTACCAGTCGGAAATTGAGGCAATCCTTAGCCGTTGGAAGAAGTTATCGACTCAGCTGGTGGAAAACTGTCACAAACTCGAGGAGCACATAACAAAGCTCAAGCAGTTTCAGGTTGGTTTGAAGTTCTTTTTGGGACTACGTTTTACCGTCTAATATTGCCAAGGGACTTTCGTCTGGGGGAAGATGAGTGCTTTCTTGTTTTTATTCATTTAACCGGTGAAGCTGCAAACCAGCAAGATTGCTGAAATGCTCAACAGCATTTCATGTGTGCGTGCACACACACGCTGAATTTTATCTTAAAAATGTAAATGAAAAGTTATTAAAACCTTGTACTTTCTCATACGAGGTCAGTTATTATATACATGGAAAACTAATGCTTTTCCTTATGTTCATTTTTCTTATTTTAAGGATCTTTTTGATAAATTGATAAAATTATGCCCTGATTTAGGCAAAATGGCATGCTTTCATGCAGTGCAATGCTCTCTTTTCAAAATCAGAATGACACAAAAACCTTGAAAAAATGGATGGCTGAAGTGGATATTTTTCTAAATGAAGACTGGCCAGCCCTTGGAGACTCAGAAGCACTAAAGAAACAGTTAGAACAATGTACAGTAAGTTACCTCCTTATGCTGTATGAACATATAGCATATATCATGGATGTATATGTGAATATAAAATGCCTAATTGTTCTACAAGTACAATTTTGTTTGTTTGCAAATGAGGGCTTATGGATATCTGTGTTTAGGAAAGTTTGTGAGGTATCTGCTGCAGGGATGGTTTATTGTAGATTGCTATGCATCTGGATCTGGAGTCGCATCTATGTCATGAGCTGTCAGCCATGGACTTAATTTTTTTCTCAGAAAATGCACAAATTAAGCTAGTCTTCAGCCTCTTCTACTTATTTCTGAATTTATACCAATCATTCTCAGATCAAACAATCAGTTGGATTCGGTTTCCAACAATAAAAGTATTACGTGTGTATAAAATGCTCATTTCTTTTCCTATGGAATGTCATCTTTTATGTACATGTTAATAAGTGATAGAAATCAGTTGAAGACTATTGCTATTCCTTGATTGTATTCCTTAGTAAAGTTTTTTAAGCAAATGATCACATCTATTTTATTTTCTGGAAATAGAAAATGGGTTATTATTGCTTTGGGCTGATTTTAAGTGTCCTTACTTTTTTTTTAAAAAAAGTAATTCTTTCCTCATATGCTTTCCTCATTACAAAAAAATAATAATAATGTTTCTAGATTTAAAGAATTTTACAAGACCCATGAATACCCAAGATACTCTTGTTTTGTTGTGCCAGAATAAAAAACGGTTTTTCTGCATTATATATATATCTATTTCCAGTACTTTAGGAATTTTTACATGTCCACTACATGTAATAAAATGTTCCTTCTGTTTCATGGCATTTCCAAAATTAATTTTTATCACTATTTTAAATATTCTTCAGGAATAATTTTTTCTTGTTTCATTATTTTACAAGTGATATGGTTAAAATTGCAAATACAAACAAGAAAGTCAGGTATGGGTTTCCATGTAATAGAATTGTACTGAAATTGCCAGTTTGTGAAGACAATTCACATCAACAAATTCATATAATTTGATTTTTTACTTAAACTTATATACCACATTTCTGTTTATATAATTATACAACGTGGCTTAATATTTCATGTTTTATTTGTTGAATCATGTCATATGTCATGACATACTGGATATTTGAAATGAAATTGATATATTTTCCTTGTTTTCAGGCTCTAGTGGATGACATCCAGACAATCCAGCCCAATTTAAATAGTGTTAATGAAATTGGACAAAAAATGAAGAAGGAAGCAGAGCCAGAGTTTTCTTTGAAACTACAAAATGATCTTAAAGAACTGAATACTCAGTGGGATAATATTTGCCAACAGGTATTCTGTCTGTTAGGATAAATGGCATTAATTTATTTAAATTCCAGAGTCCTCATTAGTATAATTTTCTCTACACAGTCCACAAATGTGAAAAACTGAGCCAGGTTATATCATTCAGAATAATATATATTTAATTTAATAACAGTACTTTATGTAAATGCATGATAAATAGAGAAAGGTGATAAACAGATGATTAACAGATTCTTTCCAGAGTACAACATATTTGGAGGACCAGAACTTGGAGAATACTTATGTGCACCATATATTTTGAATAATAATATACAGCAAGGTATTTTACTTAATTAAATTTTATATCTTCATTTGCTTTCATTCAACTCAAATATTTTAATGTTATAAATATGGAAAAAATAATCTCCATGCCATTACAATTCAGTTTTAAATAACATTGAACCTCAAATTATAGCATATTAGCTTTTTTATATATTAAAAGCATTTCTCTAAGAAAACCTCCTCTCAAAGGAGTTTCAGTAAATTAAAACATGATTAATCTGGAAAAGGCAAGGTTATAGCACAAAAATATACAGTAAAATTTGGATAATTTAATATTGTTTAATTAATTAATAATATTTTCAGCCTAGAGAAATAATGTGTACTATATGAAAATGGACGATTCATACAACATGTCATCTTTGTGGTATCATTTTCTAATACGTAGATATGGTATCCTCAAACAAAATAGGAAATGAATGCAAAACATGGATTCTTGCATTTTTCATTCCATTTACTAATAAGTAGTCCAGTAAAAGTAGGTTGCTTTGAAGAAGGGTTTGTATTTTCTTTTGTGTAACCAAGTTTTTATCCTTGTATGTGATTTTCCTCCAGAAACTTTGTTATTTTTATATTTGAAACATCAGTACGTTCTGAACATAAAGTTTACTTTAGCTGTGAAACTTTTACTCTGTTTGTCCATTGGGTAACATAGAGTTTATTTGGATTTTTTGAGACAAAAAAACCCCTTTTTTTATTAATGCAAGGCATATGCTAAGAAAGCAGCATTGAAGAATAGTTTGGATAAGACTGTAAGTCTACGAAAGGATTTGTCAGAAATGCATGAGTGGATTACACAAGCAGAAGATGAATATCTGCAGAGAGATTTTGAATACAAAACACCAGATGAGCTACAGAAAGCTGTTGAAGAATTAAAGGTAGTATGTCAAACTGAATCATTTGATTTATCTCCAATTCCTTTTTTAACTTACTATTTAAGTTACTATTGTACACTATCTGCTAATAATAGTTTATTTTTCTGTAAATTTAGCATTTCTTCAGAGCACATTATTGCCAAGTTTTTTTCAGTATTTAATTGTATTTCATGTGCCTTTTCTGTTTAAAAGAAACATTCTCTACCCTTCTATTTTTTCTTCTTGTTATGGTATGATAAGAAATAATTCCCAGATTGTTATTTTTCTTACATTCTTTCCAAAGTGTATCCAGAAATTGTATTTTGTTATAAAGTTTATATCAATCAACAACTCATTCTGTAAGTTCTCTTAGAAGTGAAAGTGAATGACCTGTTAGTATATTTCTCATGGAATCTGTGAGATTCTTGAATGCTCTGCTGGCTATTGAAAGTAGTGTTTTGCCACATTCCCTTTGATATAGGGCTACCTATAAAAAACAAATCATCATTTCTAAAGTACATAATTAGAAATGAAAACATAAAGTTTACCTTGTTGTATCTGTCACATTTTCAAGTAGCCTCTCATGAGAATTTTCAAAATGTTGTGAGGTTGAATTTGGGACTTCAAAATCCATGCATTTGTAAGAAAAAATGACCATATTTAGGCAATACTAGATATGATCCTACTGAGATGCCCAATAATATCTTTTACAAAAGTATATAAGAAACTGAAGATATTAATAAGAGTCTTGTAGAAATATGTTCTCTTGATACTTGACTATTATGATTAATTGGAGACAAAGACTTATGATATTGGCCTATTATTGAATAAAGAAATATTTCCACTGCCCTTATATAAGCTATAATGTGGCTACTGCTTCTTCATTTAAAAAAAAATATTAAACCTAATTTTTTAATATTATCTCCTTTTTTGGGGTAAAGTGCTTGAAAATATTAATAGCTTTTAAAATGAAAAGTTACATAGAAAGACTATGAATACAACAATCTTTGTTTTAAAAAACAGTAAATAGTCCTCTGTATTATAGTGCTTGAGAAGTATTTCTATATGAAGCATTTGCACATGTCTGTGACATATATAGTATTAAAAATTAATGGAGCAGATTTGACAATCTCATTTATCTGGCATTTCTGGTTGCCAAAAAGATAAGAAGGTACTTGTCATGTTCAGATATGTTATGTATTTCACATAGTTTAAGTAATTCCAAAAGATAGATAAATGTTTTTCTTGTTTTATAAGTCTGGGGATAAAAGTGAATGGCTTAAAAATAGTTTCATGTAATTTCATATCTGAATAGATTTGAAAAACCTCTCATCTGGAATTATATTGGATTGGATTAAACTGTATTATAGTTGATCACACAGTCAGCCAGATGCTTAGACTAGATTTGGCATTCTTATTTACCTCTTGAGTCCTTTCCAAGGACCTGGAATAGACAGATGTTGTTTGATGGTGTTAAAAGTACTGGCACAGGATATAAACTGTTCCAAGTAAAGCTGCCTTTTGCAATTGACTAATAGTAGTTTTGTCAATGCCAATTGTATTCAAGTGGTGCTCCAAATGTTTGGGAATTGCACCCAAGCCACTTATAACTATTGGTACCATCTTTGCTTTCTTTTGCCATATTATTACTATTGTTAGTATTAGTAACCATTTTCAACCAATCATTGCCAACACTATTTTCTGTCATATAACTGTGCTCATAGCTCCCATGTAGAAACAAAGTAATACATCAGCAATAACTTCTAAGTATAGCACAGGAGGGTTTGGAGAGCCATATAAGTAGGAAAAGGAAGTTTATGCAAAAAAGTTTCATATTTTATTGTCATGTTTTTGCAACTGATTAAATTGAATTTTTTAGTTTATTGTACATGTTTTAGCACAACTGATACCTTGCAAATTCATGAGACATTTATTTTCAAAGAACAGAGACTGCATTTCTTTTAAATTCTGGTTGTTGCTTTTTTACTTGCATAATATTTTCCTTGCATAATATTTCCTCTCTGTGTTTGCAGAGAGCAAAAGAAGAGGCCATACAGAAAGAAGTGAAAGTAAAACTTCTCACTGACTCTGTGAACAGTTTTAGAGCAAGGGCCCCACCTGCAACTCATGACATCTTGAAAAAGGAACTTGATGCTTTAACTAAGAACTACCAACAACTGTGCAGCAGGCTAAATGGGAAATGTAAAACACTGGAGGTCAGTTCTTCCTAAAACTAAAATAACA
Organism: Acrochordus granulatus; assembly: GCA_032468055.1. NCBI lineage: Eukaryota > Metazoa > Chordata > Lepidosauria > Squamata > Acrochordidae > Acrochordus > Acrochordus granulatus. The sequence continues at coordinate 93,508 of JANHZU010002974.1, forward strand.
ATGCTTCTAGGCTTTTTCTGACTCTGATAGTATCTTACTCCTTGTCAGTTTGAGAAGAAAGGAATATGGATCTAATAAAAGGTTCAGAGTTTCCTCTCAGCCTCTTGTTTTGGAAAAATATTAAACTGCAAAAAAGGGCATGCTGTGTAGCAAAATGGTTCAGTCCAGCTTATATGTACTCCCTGCCTCTGGGACAGATATTAATATTAGAATAATTTTAGGTAATATAAAAATTTATACTAATTATCCAAACAACTGCCATCCTGCTGGCTGGAAGAAAGACCACAGAAAAGTAGTAGATATGGCAGAATGGAGGAAAGTAGAAGAAATTAGGGACTGCGTGAATGTGTTTCTGAGTAAGATTAAACTGCAAAGGTGTTGTCTAAAAGTGGTTAATCATAAGACAAGAATAACATAAATTATATCATGAATGTGTGTTTTAGAGGGAAAATAAATGTACATTTGAATGTGTGTCTGTGTGTGTGTGTAAAAATAAACTGAAGCTCAGCATGAAATCAGAAATCATAATCAAAATAGATTATTGGATGAATCAATAAATTAATTTTACTTCTCTGTCATACATGACAAAATCAAATTTTCTGCCCAAAGGCAAAAAAAGAACAACAATTTTATTTTTTCTATTTAAAACCTTTCCGTCAATTGATGAATGTTTGTTTTTCAGAACGTTCTGGGTGTCACAAAATAGAGAAAAAAATGTATAAGAAAGCAAAAGCAATATATTTTAAATTTAAAAGTAAATATTTGTGGTGAAACCAGATATGTATATAATATCTATTATTATACAGATGGTCCTCAGCCATAATAAGTACATTAAATTCATTGTTAGCAACTGCTATGAAGCAGAACATGACTATATCTGATTTTGTGATCTTTTATGCTACAGTCGTTAAACAAAACACTGCAGTCATTAAAAGAGTACACATGAATGCATATGACTTCAGCTTACAACTTTCTTTGCAAGACTTTCCCTGCTCATTGACTTTGGTATTTAGAAGCGAGCTGAGAAGACCACAAATAGTGATAACTTTTAATAACTCTTGTAAAAATATAATTATGAAAATTTATGAATTGTTCCTTTTTTGTCTTAGAAGAGATTTTTGCAATACTATTTATCCAGATAAAATTATGTAATTGTTATTCATTACTTCGTTTATTGCAAAACTAATATGCCTTTCAGGATTAGTTGGTTAGTTTTTTGTTTTGTTTTTTAAAAACTGTTTTTAATTAATTTTGTAAACTAATTTATCAGGAGGTATGGGCATGTTGTCATGAACTGCTATTGTATCTGGATATTGAAAACAAATGGTTGAATGAGCTAGAATCAAAACTCAAGGCAACAGAAAATATTCAAGAAGGCACAGAAGATATATCGATAGCACTAAATGTAAGTACAAATATTATTCACATATTATTTTTAATTTTATTTATCATATATTAATGCATATAGCTGCCCATATCAACATTCTGACATTGATGAGGAACAAAACATCAAAAGAAATACAGCACAAAAACAGAATAATAATAGACTGCTGCTACCAACTAGAGTGGGAGGAGGTGTAACGAGGTCAGCAAGCTTAGAGTTCTTTCATGGCAGGAAGTGGCACAGAACTTACTCTTTTCCTCCAGAATCCCTGAAACCCTTATTTGACCATTCCCAACAGGGCAGATGCAGTCAGTCAGGTGAGGTTCTTGTAAATAGGCATAAACAATAAAGAAATACCTTGATCAGTTCAAGGTGTTGTTCTGGTTCCTTATAACCATTATATAATTATCTAGACTTTAAGATATAATGAGGCCTCCAGGTCCTCTCCCCAAAGAAATTATATACATTCCAGATTTTTATATTAAAAAGTAATGAATTCTATTACCTCTCTTATTATAAAATCTTCCATTTTAATAGTGTAGAGAGTAATGGAGTGATCTTTACAAAAATAGGAGCTATAAGTAATGAGGGAAATTTAGAAGGGATTCAGGATAGTTCTTTATTCACTGGGGCATAGCATAAGAGAAAGTGGAGATAAAGCATAATCAGGATTTCAAGATTCTGTAATGATAAAGTTTCATCTGTCCAGTCATGTCCAACTCTAGGGGATGATGCTCATCTCTGATTCACAGCCGAAGGAGCCAGTATTTGTCTTAAGACATTTCCAGAATCATATGGCTAGCATGGCTACATGCCAAAGCACAAAAAATGGTAGCCTGTCTCAGTAAAATATCAGTCTAATATTTCTGCAGAATTGTCTTCTTGATTTGGTCTTTTTCATAGGCCTGGCAATGAAACAGAAATGAAATATTTGTTTTTCTTTTATCTAAATATATTTTATGGATATTTTAGTCTCTGGAAACATTAATGCAACATCCAGAAGATAATCGCAATCAGATTCGTGAATTAGCACAAACTTTAACAGATGGTGGAGTTTTGGATGAATTGATCAATGAGAAACTTGAAAAATTCAATATTCGGTGGGAAGAGCTACAACAGGAGGTACCTTTTCTACTTTTTTATTTAAAACAATTTTTGGCATTAGTGCTGGGTGCCCCTCCATACAGGTAAAATTACTTGATTCATACTATTTGTGCAAATATTTTAAAGATACAAATAAAGTGAATATAAATAAAAGAAATACAGTTTGAGTTATTTGGATGATACTGAGAAATAATATTTAGTGTGTTATATATACATTAAAAATTGTCAACTTTGTGACAATTCAAAAAGTTCTGCATGATTGTCTATTATTCTTAATTTCTGAATTTCCAGATTTAAAGATGTTATTGGCATCTCACACTGAATAAAGTATTTGAAAGTATTTTATAGTCCTTTTCTATTTGGAGTTACCAAATTCTACTAAAGGGAAAAAAAACCTCATGCTTATCATTCCAACAAATTGTGCCACAGAATAACTAAGTCAGCTATAGCTTTTCTAACAAGAATCTTAAAATTGTATCTCATATCATGCATACACATGAGAAAAAACTTCTATGTTGGCTACAATCTGCAAAATACTTTATTTGTCCAATTCTTAATTTCTGCCAAGGAAAACAATTTGCATATGCACCTGCAATAAACAAAGCTAAGAATTTGAAGCAGTTGGTTAAATTTTTCTCCAGATCAAGCAGCCAATATGATACAAATGAACAGAGTAGCCAGTAAAACCTATTGCAAGGTGTTTTTTATGCTGTTCTATGAAAAATGGCTTAAATATTATAGTCAGTATACTACAGTATATTCCAGCAGGTATCTGATACAAAAGTATAAGAAATGTGACAATTGAATATGTTGCTGGAGTATCATAGAAACTCAGTAGGCTTTTCAATAAAAACAATGTGTACTTCAAACCCATGAATATGCTGAGACAGAAATTACTGCATCCTAAGGACAAGATACTCAAACACAAACAGACAGATGTCATATGTATTCTACAAAGTAATGAAGCCTGTTCAGAATTTTACATTGGGGAGACAAAACAGCTCTTTTCACACATTTTCAACAGCTTAATAGATCTGAATTATCTGCTGTCTCTTTGCCCCTTAAAGTCAAGGGACATGCCTCTGATGATTGCAAATTCCAAATTCTTGACAAAGCAACTAACTAGCTTTCAAGATGAATTAAATAATCTATTTATACAAAACATATTAAATCCTCCCCTTAATAGGAGCAGATTAAATTTCAATTGCCTCTGTTGACAATGTAGCTTTGACTCATTTGCAAAAAAAACAACAACCTTTCAGCAGACTATGATGTGTTATTGTGCTGATCCCTAGGGCAAAACTATTCTCTAAATCTTTATTGCTCATTTTATCACTTTGTTTAGCTTGTTATGTGAGAACTTTTCTGTGTATCCTGCTTCTATCCTGTTCCTTTTTTGAGAAATGTATATATTCCTACAATCCCTTTCATTTCCACATGGAATTGAAATAATCTCCTGTATTGAAGGTGAAACATTTTCAATCACTGTACATCTAATAATAAAAGTCCAGTTGCCTTTTTTTTTTTTTGCAATTTTGCTACAAATCATGACCTGGATTAATGAGAATATACGTAAGACATTCCATCAAAGCTTGATTTACAAATATATGTATTGTACTAGAAATGTTCTAAGGAAAACATATTCAGCTTGTACTCACAAGCTTATATATGACAATATTTATGACCTGATAATCTGAAGTATTAAAATTCTTGGGTAGCTAAAAGACACTATATTGGTTTTATCTCAGAATGTGAAGCAAAATATGACAGGGTTAGAAGTATCAGTCTAAAGAAGGCTTAGGAAGGAATACTGAAAGCTTCCATTAAATAACATATTGGAATCTTTTTATTGAGTTTTCTTAGTGGATGAAGTTTACAGGAAGTTTCCATAATTATATATGTGACTTTAAAGCCTAGCTCAATGCCCATGTAAAGAGCCAGATATTCACAGTCCTCCACCAGACTAATAGGATAGGAGCTCTCTCAAGAAAAAGGCTACTACAAAGAGTTGCAGCATATATCCAAAAGGTGTGTCTTTGGGTTCCCACCAGATGGCAACATCTGAAGGACCTGGAATATGCTTATCCAATCTGACCTGATGATATCATATTATTATCACTGAAGACATGTGTTTCTACAATAAAATGGCCATTTTGTAAGTGAATTGACAATAAGAACTATCCCCAAATTCATGAGATTTTCAGATGTTAGGTTATGAGACAAGTTTGAAGTGATATAACTGGACATACTATAATGGTATGTGGAACAGTTTTAACTCTTGCATTCCTTAATGTTTGTAATTTTAAGAATTCTTAAGCCATTTAAGAATGGGCTTAGTAACGAACCACACAATGAAAATCAACAATAAGCAACTAATTGTTCCCATGATTAATCCATACTTTAAGAAACTATTTATATCTTATGTTCCAGTTGCTTTATAAACAGCATGTTTATCCCTGTCACTCACTGCAGTGGATTATCTTAAAATGGATTGTGATGACTGTAATGTCATCACAATGTTCTGCCCAAAGGAAATCCCTTGCGAGAAATAAGATCATGCACATCAATAGGCTCAGAATAAAAACTGTCTAAGCAGAATACTAAACTTCAGTTTGTAATATTTTATTCCCCAACGTTCCTCTTTTTTGCACATTAGATATTTATCTGTTATTTCTTTAAAACATAAAATGGCTGGCAAGAAGCGAAGAAATTTATCTTACAAAAAGGTAGTTGTGTATTAATTTGTATCTAATTTAAATCTAATTTGTAATGCAAGCTATGATGGAAGGAATACTTTGATGTATTCTATATACTATATTTCAATACTTTGAAAATATTGATGTCTAAGTCTATTATTTTCTAGGCTGTGAGAAGACACAAGCTTCTTGAACAAAGTATCCACTCTGCTCAGGAGATTGACAAAACCCTTCAATTAATTCAAGAGTCTCTGGCCTTCATTAATAGACAATTAACAGGATATATCACAGACCGAATTGATGCAGCACAAGTACCTCAAGAAGCACAGGTGAGCCATACAGCATGTAATTGCATTAAAAAGTTTTATCCTTCAAGATGTTAGTAAAAATAGTTTTTATTAGATTGTTCTAAACCTAATGGTAATGATTCCAGAGCTGTTGATCTAATTCTTACAAAATTGCTAGCAGGAATATTTTAGAATAAGATAAGCTTTAATATTTATTTTATCTATCCTGATGTAATATTATTTTATCTTATCAAATTAGCAGTTTGCAAATGCTTATAATGTAAAATTAAAGTAGCAGAATGAATGCTTTAAGTTTTTGGAGTGCTAATTTTATCATACCATTAGTTACTCATCATATCTACCATTTTCAATTAACTTCTACTTACACACCAAGTGAATGCTTACACACATACAGACATAGACACATATATACATATATATATAGCATTTTATTTAATTAGAAACAGCTGAGGAAAGAAGGAAGGGAAAAGGCAGGAGAGAAAGGGACAGATATACCAAACTGAATGTAGATTTCCAGAGAATAGCAAGGAGAGATAAGAAGG
>JANHZU010002975.1:18830-33480 GCA_032468055.1 Acrochordus granulatus
GCAGCATCCATATTATAAATTCTTTGTGTGGTCTATTTTTTCCTTTTCATCTAAATCCTTTCATTTTAGATTGAGCTTCAGGGGGACAAGATGGAATTGACAAGAGAAAAGTATCAGTCAGCCCAGGAAGAAAATAAGCAGTTGACTCTCAAGTTGGAAGAGCTGGAGAGGTTAGGAAGTTTGGGGTGATCCTTGAGGGTGGAGAAGATATTACTTTGGTTTTAAAAACAAGAACTTTTTTTAATCACAATTTCTTAGAAAAAGCATTCCATGCTCTTAATAAGCATGGTCCTCGAATACAGCATTTGGTGTCTGTAGTCCTTTTAACTACTGGGATCAGAAGTCAGATGAAGTCCTAATCCATCCAGGATATCTCTTTGGTTTTGCCAGTTTTAAAAACAATGTTGACTATCTACTAATAATATGTTGGAGCTCTTTTTTGAAAAGCCAAAGCTACCCATAAATCATGTGTGGTTGCACTCTAGGAAGCTTGAAGCAACAAGTGGGCAGAACATAGAATTTCTCCAGATCATTGCGAAAAGAGAGGACTCTATTCACCAGGCCCAGCTCCGGTTAGAGGAGAAAACCAGGGAGTGTGGGTCCTTGGCCCGCCAGCTGGAGATGGCCATTGATGATGCCAAGAGGCAGGTTAGTCCCTCCCTGAATGTTGGTTGGGGTAGCTAGATCTTCTTCCAGGTCCCTTGTAGATGTCCTGTGAGAAGGCTATTGTGATAACTCCATCCCATCAGACCTTCCTTCCAGAAACCTCTTGAGCATTCCTTAGCCTGAATTCTTCCAACGCCCTTTCCTGGTAAAGTTGGCTTTTAAGAGAATGCCAGCAATTCCAAGATCAATTACTAAATCTTATAATTCAGCAGAGATACTCATTTAAACATGGAAAGGGACCAGGCTTCCTTTTTCCCTGGGATGGAAAGCAGTTGAGGTGAATTTGTTCTTGCTGAAACTGAATCCTGATTGCTCTCTTTATGCGGTATCCAACTATCCTGTAGTTGGAGCAAACCAAGGATCGTGCTGCAGTAAGAGAAAGGGCAGCCCAGTCCAAGATGTTGGATCTGGAAACACAGCTGAGCAAGACAAAGACAGAGCTGAATCAGCTACGAAGGAGTAAAGATGATGTAAGTAGCCTACAACAATCGATGTCCTCCAAATTAAGAAGGCTGGGCTTGGCCTTTTTTACATGGGCTAGACAAATCAGTTCTGGGATGGCCCCCAGTGGGCATGTTCTAGGACCTGTTCAGTGGAAGCAAGGAAATAGCAGCTGAAGATCTTCAAGACGTCCTCCACTTGAGCCATGCTTTGACGAAATCAAATTCAGGCCCATCGTGGAGCAGTGGACTTTCAAAGTCTACTAATTCACACATCAAAGGGTGTCTGGGTGGGTTGTTTTGTAAGAGGTATGGGAATGGCTTTGGCCCATCTGTTTTCTGAAACAGATGCTTTGCAGCATTGGTGAAGGAAAGGGACAGAGGCCATTTCTTTTTCCACCCTGTCTCCATACAGGCAGAGCGCCGGTATCAAAGCCGCCTTCAAGACCTGAAAGATCGGCTCGAGCAGTCGGAGAGCACAAATCGCAGCATGCAGAACTACGTGCAGTTCCTCAAGTCTTCCTACGCCAACGTCTTTGGAGACAGCATCTTGGCCAGCTCTCCCATCCGTCCCCGGTCTCCTCTGTAGCCCAGGGGCTCCCTGCCCCATCATCCCTTGCACGAGACTCAGTTGGAGGGAGGGGGGTACGTAACCAACCTCAAAGCCATAATCTGGTTCTGGAATCTGGGTCTCTCGGAATCCTCCTCTGACTACTCGGAGGAGAGAGGTGTCCTGCACACGGGCTGAGGGGATAGGCTCCAAGCCATGTGCTCCCCCAGCGTTGCCAAGACTCCTAGTGCCTTACCCGTCTTACAACGTTTGCTGTACCCTGCGTGGTTTTTAATCAACTTTTATCCTTTCCTAAGTTTTGTATTAATATTTGCCTTATTCACTGATCCCCCAAATTTCTAAGATCATGTAGTAGGATACCAAAACCAATGGATTTTTATTTAGTGGTCAACTTGTTAACAATTGTGTGCGCTTTTCCTCCTTGAGTCAGATGCAGTGTGTGTCTGTGTGTGCTTGCATGAGAGAGAGAGAGTAAAATTACTTTCCCAAACTTTATTTGGTATGATTGATGTTGTAATTACACATTTGGAACCACAGTTACAAGAGATATATATGTAAAATATCCTGCTTTTATGGCACAATACTTATCTTTTTCTGAGATTTATTTTGTAAGAATTACTAGGATCTGCATTTACAGAACCACATCCATTTGCTTTCATATAAAGAAACAATGTTTATTAAGTATCCCTCTAATTGTTTTTTTTCTCCAACTGAATGAGTGGATGAAGCTGCAAAAGTGCCAGATAATATCTTAACTATTACTCTGTTGACCATGAGAGTTTGTCATTCTTCCCTGACTGAACTCCTAAAGAAACCAGTTTGCTTTACAAATTGTAAAACTTTATGCTTCCCCACCCTGGTTTTGTGCTTTTATCACATTTTGTTCTTTTTTGTGTGGATGGGGGTGAAAGAAATCAAACAACCGGGTCATCATTTTTTATTTTTAATATTTATGCGTGAGACCATAATTTTGACTTGAAAAGTTTTAAAAGACTTGGATTAATGTGTGACTTTTTTAAAATGTGAAAAGGTACTCTGATAAAGCTTTTTTTTCTCTTGAAGTATCTTAGTTTTTAATTATTTGCGAGTGCACTTTTTTAACAAAAACCCAACCTCTTTGCACAAAAATCTGTATCTGAGGCAGAAAGCATCACTAGCAGAATAACACATTATCTCCATATTTTGCCAAGAAGCAGTGGGGAGATGAAGAATGGGACAGGGCAATATTTGCTACTTCAGTGGTGCTTTCTTTTAATTAATAATAATTAAAATGAAAAGTACTATGTTTAAAACTGGTGATTAGGTGAACTAAATCAATCCTAGCTGCAGAACTTATTAGGGCAAGCAATTTCACTGTAACACCTTAATAGCATAAATAATAGTTATGCAAACAAGAATCTGATAGTACTGATTATTGATAGCTGTCTTTTCATTATGGTTTAACTGAATAGGGAAGATGCTTTAGATTAGGAATATAGCATGTCCTTTAGTGGCTTGCGAATTGAGAGTAAATAGGAACTTGTGCAAAGCAATGCCATTAAAGTGCATCTCTTTAATTTGGTCAGGGTTTATCTTTGTGAGAAGTTCTTAAATGCTGCTTAGAATCCATCTACCAAGGAAAGCCTTTGCAGACAGGCTCTGGTTATCATCTCATTTCCAGGGCTTAAAAGTCCTTTCTGTATCTGTTTCCTATCCTGCAAAATGAAACTTGTCTTGAGGATGATGGAAATCAATGTCAACCCTCAGACATCACCTAGATGAGTTTATCTCCATGAAATGGAACCTTAGAGTCAAGCTAACTTCTCTGCAGTGCTAGATCTTCACCCCGGCTTCGACTGCCCAGGCACATGGAAAGGATGGTCCTTAGAATTCCTAAAGAGTCCCAATCTGATTGGATTCGCAAGAGCTTCGTGACAAGATGGCCGGAATACTCATTGCGAGGGCCCCTCTACACCTTTTGCGAGTCTATATTTCAGCCATTGCCTCCGAGCGGAAACGAGACTCGTAGCTCTACGCCCTAAGCTCTACTTACCCCCTCCCGTCCCCGGAACCGGAAGTAGCGTGAGCGGGGCGAGCGTTGCTCGGGACGATTCCTGGCGGCAACGGCGTGACCGTTTTCTCTAAGCTCGATGCCCTCGGAGCAGTTTCGCATGGAGACCGTGGAGGCCCTGCGGAGCACCCGCAAAGGGCGGCTGCGCTACTGCCGCGAGTGGAGCCCGCTCGGGGAGGTACGCGGCGCCTTGCCCCTGTCTTCTGGGGAGGGGGACGACAACTCCCATCGGCCTCCACCATGGGGGGGGGAGGGAGTGATGAAGTTGTGATCCCCCAACCGTCTGGAGGAAGCTGCTAGCGGGCCTGCCCGGCCTCGAGACCGCCGCGCTATGGGGAAGGATGATGCTGCGCTCTTAGCTGTGGATGATGGGCAGAGTAGTCGAGCAGGCAGGGAGGAGAACGCTGTTTCTTCCCTTCCTTTTCTTTACTTGCAAAAGGGACTATTTGTACCCCCTCCCCAAAGCGAGGGCCAATTCTTCTCTCTTCCCAGAGTTGGTGGGAGTCAGAGGGTGTATAAATTGAATAAATTATTGTTATTCCTGGTTTTTTAATTAGACTTTCTGGGATCCACATTCACAGAACCACATCCTTTCGTACGGGTTGGGAGCAGCCCACCCAGGTAGACCAGCCCTGGAATCCACCCTACAGAAAGGCTAGAATTGCCTTGATTGGAAGCAATCAATTAGATTGGCTCTAAGAATAGTATTTTGCAAGTCTGATTTGCAAAATTCCTGTACATGTAAATCAGAGAATTGTCTGTTTGAGCCTCTTCTGCTTATTTTTTATGTTTTTGTTGATTTTGCTGTCCTCTTGGTAACAAGCTTATATGTCTCCGTTAAGGTCATTTTCTGTATTTTGTGCATCTGGAATGGTTAGAGAGATCTGGATGAAAGCACTTTTACACCATGCACTGCTGTCTTATATGTCATTTTCTTGTTCTTAGGACATTCTGGAAGAGGATAAAGCCCCTCCAATGTTGTCCCCCTCCACAGGCTGGGTGCTTGAAAAAATCATCTCTCCTTCTCCAAAGTCAGATCCTCCTCTCTCCACTCCTGATGTAGCATCCCTTTTCCATGGTTTATCCTTGAAGATTGATGCCTCTTCTGCCAATCAGCAAAACTCCATTCCCTTGTTAACTGAAGCTCCAGCTGATGTCCAAGTAATGCTTTTTTGCATTAATCTTTTCCCTCAGCTTTTATTTGATGATTTTTTACTTCCGTGTATATAATCTTACGTTCTGCTTTTGCTATTAAGTATAAGTGTAATCCTGAAATGCTAATAGTTTTTGTTCTGAAATTTTTGTTCTTAATTTTATTCCTGTAGTTTTTGGTTGAGTTTTAAGTTATACCAAGATGTTCCATCCACTGATACAGACTTGGGATTTCTTAGAAGCTGGCTAGGAAGTGGAGTGGGGGCTGTGATCTCATATCAGAACTATATCAGAGGACGTTAGACCTCACTTGTCTTCAGCAGTCCTGTCTTTCAGTAGCACCTAGTTGTGAATCCAGGCTCTCACTTCTCTCTCTTCCTATTTCACACAGACTAAGAAGAAATGGAGAACCACAGCAAGCAACCAGGAACTCTTAACTCCAAACCCTGTATCAAAAAGTACAGGAGTAGAAGGCCTCATACATTTGCACAAGGAAATCCAGAAGTTAAAAGGGAAGGTAAGCTCAAAAGCCAGGCTGGAAGGACAATCCTGGTATGATTGAGTAAGGCAGAGACATGAATTTAGCTCTCACTGTCATTGTGAAAATGGCCAGGAAGGATTAAACCTTCATATTTTATTATTTGGATTGCCCTAAGGCATTTCACTTGGGGGAAAGGACAGGGTGGATCTCTCTCAATTCCATAGATCAGCAGATGAAATTTCAATGCTGGCAACTGATCAGGGGTCTCAAAAGGGGTGTCAGTCTAGTCGAAAGGATCTTCTAAGGATTAGTAATATGCAGTCACCAATAAAGTGTGTAGAAAATGGTGCAATGTTACCAAATCAAACAACCATATTCCCTTTCTGTTTCTAGCTGATTTGATCATGGGAACAATGAGAAGGGACAGTAAAGAAAATGACAAAAGGGCCTGCCTATATTATAATTTTTGCAGGAGCCTGTGGGAATCACTCTTCCTTTTCTCTTGTAGGAACAGCTGAAGCAACGGTTGGAACAGCAGGAGCAGGCGGTGAAGGCCGCCTCCAAGGAGGCAAGTGAGTTGCTAAAGCGTTTTGATGAGTTGAAGGAACTGAAGCAGCATCAGGAGTATCAGCACCTTCAGCAAGAGATAGAGAACAGGTGAGCATCTGGCAGCATCTCCAGGTGAGGAATCTCGATCAAGCCTTTATCTGATCTTGTCTTGATCTTGGTGTGTATTTTTTCATTCCAGCTCCAAAGAAGCTCAAGGGCAGCAGGAAAAACTGAAGGAGGAGCACCAACGCAGAGCCAAAGTATGGAAAGTAGCCAGGAAAATTGCCCAGGTCAGGCAGGAAAAGAAAGAAAGGTCTTGGAATTCAGCTGTTTGCACCCAACTGATCAATCCTCACCCACTTTCAGCTGCAATGTTGTCTGACATTTCCTCCTTTTCCATAGCTTAAAAATGTAAAGAGGAAAGGGAGGGATTAATGGTGTGACACTCTTCAGATCAATAGCATCACACCATTGACGCCCCCCATTTCTTCTCTCTTTACTTTTTTAAGCTGTGGAAAAAGAGGGGGAAAGAGAGTTAGAAAGACAAGAAAAAGAAGAATTAAGGAGAAGAGAGTTAAGTGTATGTAGTGGAACAAACTATAGGTAATGTTCGATTCACAACCACAATGGAGCCTGCCCACTATGGTTGTAAGGTCAAGATAAAATCATGACCTACTGATTTTATGACTTTGTGCAACAAATCACCATCGTCATTAAGTGAATTTGCAGTTATTAAGCAACTGGTTATAAATCAAGGACTACCTGTAACAACAGTGGACTGTGTGGCTATCCTGCTGCCAGGACTAAGAGAAAATTCATCTCTCCAGCAAGTGAGGCCCTCAGCCAGCCAGAGAGTATCTCGTGACTGGAACAGTTTCCTTTCTGGCAAATGATGTTCTGTCTGCCGTGGTGCTGCTTGACATTGCCTGGGGGGCTTGGTGAGATCGTTCCTTAGCTTTTTGTTGCCATTTCCTTTTTCCATATGGAAACTTCCTTCCCTCCCAAAGCTTTTAAACCGGAAACTGCGTGAGGCCGAGCAGCGGCATCAGCGGCAGGAAGAGATGGAGCGCCAACGGCGGGAGGAGAGCCAAGAACACCTGCGCCGCCTCTATACCATCCAGGAGCAGGTTTTGCAGATCAACCAGCAGATTGGCCTCAACTTGAGGCACAAAGACTTGCCCACCATTGATCTCTCGCTGTACAGCAACCGTGGCAATCAGCTCTGTGGGGAAGTGTCTGCCTTAGTCCGTATGGCCAATGAGGTAAACAGGCATACAGGGTTCAAGAGAATCAGCTTGGTGTCCTGAGTCAGGTGTCCTGAGTCATCCTCCTAAAATATTTAAATTGTATCCTAAATTGTTTTGACCTTGGAATAATCCACTTTCTGAACATTTGGAAGGGGTTGGAACCTCCCATTTCAAAATCAGAATGGTGTGTTCCATGTGCATACCTCTAAAAATGCAGATGAAAATAAACTTTGAATTGTCTGTCTCTTTACCTAATCTTTTGGAACTGATTCATAAACATAAAAGTCCAGAATCCAAACAAAGAACAGCTTTTGAAAAGTTCCATAATCTGGAAGTCCAGATCAAGTTGGTTTGCTTCCAGAAGTCCACCCTAAAGCCCAAAAGTTCTGAACAATGGTCATGCACATTGAGTATCCCTAAACTGGTTTTTTTATTTTTGTTTTTTTCCCCAAAAGCAAGCTTTCCCCACCGAAGGAGATATGGCCTCCTCGGAACACAGCCTGCTAAAAATGCACCAGTTGTTTTCAGACATGCAGCAGGAAATTGCTCTTGCCCTGGAAGAGAAGAAGAAGCATGAGGAGAAGATGGCCTTGGCTGCCATTGCAGCAGCCAAAGCCAAAGAATCAGAGGAACTGCAAAAATGGGAACTGGCAAAATCCGAGATCTCAGAACATGGAAAGCTTGCTGGAGGTAAAATCTTTTGTTTTAGAGGAGCATTACATTTGTGCGCTTCTCTGATCTTGTGTTGTATTACATCTTAAATAGTATTCCTCTTTCAAAGTCTCCTTTCCCAATCTGATGACTCCAAGATAGCAGCTTCTAAGTTTCCTGGTAGGCTCTTCTGGACAGGATTAGCTTGGGAAATGTTGTTTGAAGGGCACAGAATATTTGCTATGCTTTTATTTTCTCTTCAGACTTTAAATTTTATCCAGACAACATTCAGTCGCAGGGAAATCTTCACTCCCATTAGAATGGCTCTTACTCCCAAAATAACTCTTCTTTTGCTCTTGAAACCTCCACAACCACAGCTCTATTTTACTGTCCTGCCAGTGGGAGTAAGCTGTGTTAGCAAAAAGGTTGTTGGGTTTCACCTTTTAATGGGGAAAGCAGAGGAGTTACTGGTTCCCAGTGCTCACTTGGTGCTTTGCTATGAATCTTCTCTAGGGCTTCAGGTAAAAGCAGACAAGTCAACTATGCAGTGGTATCAAGAGCTGCAGAAAGAATCTGAAAAGAGTGTGGCTTCCTTCAGTCACTTGGCTAACAGCAAAGACACTCAGGTAAGAACGTCCTAGAGCTGCTGGAATATGCACCCAGGGCCAAAGACAGCTGACTTTAACCCTAGACTGGTTTGGGTGGGAGAAAGCGTTTGCTAGAATATACTGAGGCTGGCATGTGTAAGGTTTGATGTGTGATATATAAGCACTGTTATTCTGGAACTTGTGGGAAAAGCAGCTTTTGCTTGTTTTCACCCCTTTTTCTCTTTTATAACCCAGGATTGAGACTGAGCTGAAATTGTTCAGAAAGAAGTAATAATAATCACTGAAGAAGCAAATCTAAAATCATGAATTCTCCCCAAGGGAATCTCATGTTCACAAGCTTTGTGTTTTCTTTGCCATTTGAAAGGGGAGCCTAGCATGTGAATAAGAGCTGATTCTCATTTGGTTTGAAAGCAAAATCACATGTAGGCAGGCCACACTTCTGCAGAAAATCAACTTTTGAAAGCTGAGCTCAGCTTCTGAACTTTTCTCTCTTTTTCAGGAGAAAAAAATCAAAATGGAATTACAGAAAGCTGCCACCATCCCTGTTAGCCAGATTTCTACCATAGCAGGTGAGCACTGGCTTCTGATTACTCCTTGGAAGACTTCTGGTCACCATATCAGCAGTTAATGTCAGATATAACTCCAAAAATCACTTTCTTCTACCACTGCTTGCTTTTGCTATTGTAACATTTATTTTGAATGAATAAATGTAGCTTTCATGCTCTGCCTGCTTTCTCTGTTACTGTCTTCTTCTTCTATTGGTCTTCATAGGTTCCAAACTGAAGGAGATATTTGAAAAGATGAATAGCCTTCTTTCAGGAAAATATGTCCACAGCGGGGGCCACAAAATATCTGTCACTCAGCACCCTGAAGGCTTAGAGTTTGTTTATTTCAAGCTGGCTGAAAAGTTTGTGGTAAGTACATCACTTTGGGAAAAAAAAGTCTGCCCCCTCTCATCCGCAGATCAAAATGTGATTCTGCACATGTGATGTTTTGAAGTTTTAAACTATCACTTGTCCCAGGGGATTCTCTTAAGCTGCCTTGAAAATAAATTAGTAAATAGAAGGAAAACTGGAAGAAGCTGCCTGAAAAAAGGAAACATGAGGATTTAGCAAGTGCTCAGCATTAAAATATGCACTAAAGGCTGGGTTTATACACTGCCTTACTCATAAACTAGGAATTGCAAACGATGTTGAACCCATGTTTGGTGTCAGTGATGAGTGAACTTCTTCTGAGTACTTACTGGAGACCAAAAGATCACATTTTGGAATTTTTCAGAAACAAGGCGAGGAAGAAGTGGCCTCTCACCACGAAGCTGCTTTCCCCATTGCTGTGGTGGCGTCTGGCATCTGGGAGCTGCACCCCAGGGTGGGCACTCTTATCTTGGCTCATTTGCACAAAAAGTGCCCTTATGCGGTCCCCTTCTACCCTGCACTGAAAGAAGGCACTTCCATGGAAGAGTATCAGAGGTGATTTCATTCGATTGAGGATGTTGGGCAGTTGGGAAGCCAAGTGAGACTGTAAGAACTGGCGCCCAAGGATTAGGGATACTTTGTGCTGGAGAGCTGTGGACAGATTTGATTTTTGATGCTCATAATCCAGCACTGGTGTGCTGGGGTTAAAGCGGGATGTGGAGGTGTCAGAGCTGTCCTGGGGTTCATAGCTGGAATCCCAGGGCCCCAGCTGATCTCCCTGTTGGGCTGGTAAGCATCTCCACGTCTTCTTTAGGACACTTGGCTACCAAGTGAAGGATGACAAGTTAGAGTCACAGGATAACTTTCTAAAACGGATGTCTGGAATGATCCGACTCTATGCAGCCATCCTCCAGCTTCAGTGGCCTTATCGAGATACACAAGGGGTAAGTGAGCTTTCTGTCATTGCTGATCAATAAGACTTTTCCTTTCCACATTTTTAACTGTTTTGCCAGTCCCTTGCCCTATCACTTTTCCTGCAGGGGCGATGCGTCCTTTGTAACAGCCTCTGAATCAGCTCAGAAATCTCATTGCTTCAGATGGAAATTACCTGAAAAAAGAGCTTGAAAAAAGAAGTGGCTTTTTTGAACATAGAGGTAATTCAGAAAGCTGACCTTTCTTTCGTCCATTAGAATCACCCGCATGGATTAAACCATGCCTGGCATTGGCTGGCACAGATGTTGAACATGGAGCCTCTGGCAGATGTGACAGCAACGGTTCTGTTTGACTTCCTGGAGGTGAGGAGTGCTTCTGATTTTCTACCTGTAGCTTTTTTTTTCCCTTCCGGTCCACAAGTAATTGTGGTTTCATGTTAACATGGCTGGGCTGCCTTAACCTGGATTGGTTTGAGGGAGAGTGTATCCTCCTTTCTGTTGTTATGGTTTGAAATTTTAGATTTTGTGTTTCTCAGGTCTGTGGGAATGCTCTCATGAAGCAATATCAGATGCAATTTTGGAAGATGCTTCTCCTGATGCAAGAAGAGTATTTTCCCAGGTACAGCCTGCATTTTTGAGGTAGTCTGAAAGACAATCAACATGTCCCTTTCCAATCTTTCCCGCTGAGAGAAAGAGATTATTACACATTTTTGTTTTTTTCCTGCTCCCTCAGTTATAAATCTTTGAGTAAGCTATGACACAGAAACCCCTCTGGGATAAGTTGTGGGTCCCAAAAGTTCTTCACTTATTGTCCTTCTCAATCCTGATTATTGGCCACACTGAGGAAGGACAGAGAAAATCAAAGTCCCAGCAGTATTAGGAGCTCAGCCTTTGAATTGTTGAATCACACCAAATTGCTCTTCGCTTCTTCCCTCTAGGATTGAAGCAATCACAAGCGCTGGGGAAATGGGTTCACTCATAAGATTCAAGCAATTCTTGGAGGTAACTTAAATGCTCTCTAAATGATACCGTGGGTGTTTAGCTAAGATAAGGAGGACTGAATTTGGCTGGTTGGCCTTCCCTTTCACTTGTCTCCAGTCCTTCAGCTTTTATGTGCGCACCTCTCTGCTCCAATTGTTAGGAAACTTCAGAGCACACAACTTTTAGGGTTTCTTTCTTTGTGAGAGTATTGCCACTCAGTGGGGGAGATGTGAGTCACACTTGCCAATCAAGAACATGAACAGAAGCATCCTTTGGAGTAGCAGCACATTACTTTCTGCATGGAGCCTTTTTCAGCCCCATTCTCATCTGCTTTGCTACTTCTAGACAGCTTGTAAGGCATCCTTGTACCCATCCCTCCCTGGAGCACACCAAGCATGTCCAATCTGTTCTAGCCATTAGTCTCAGATGAATCAATACCTGCATTAGCCTTAGACATCACTTTCTCTGTAACACAGAAGGAAACAGTATGAAATTGTTCCTTACATCCTCATTACAGTGTTGTCACCCGTATAAGCATTTGCATTGTCTGTAGGTAATGCATCAGGTGAGTTATCTGTTTGAATGTCCTAGCTTTAAAATATATTTTCTTCTCTCGCAGAAATGCTTACAACAAAAAAAAGTTCCTTTGCCTAAAGGATTTTTACCACCGTCCTTTTGGAAGTTGTGATCCTCAGATCCCATGCACTTTTTGGAAAGTGAAAGCTTGCTTCAGTTTTTGTTGCGACAGAAAAGTCTGTAGGCAGATTTACTTTTTTTCTAAAGCTTTCGGGCTCTATGGAATCTGAACATTGTTTGTCAGCTTGTCATTATAAATGTCATTATTTGCACTCACATCTTTGAGCTTGAAGAGAGATTTTGCACATTGGTATGTCATTCTGTTTTCCTGCTGTGTCACAATCATCTTCCTAAGACACAGAAACAAATTGGTTTCAGTGTCCTTGAAGGACTCCTGGGTTTATTAAGTTTAACACATATTAAAAACAAGAAACAAACCTATCTCTCTCAAACATTGAGATTGAACTGGAAGGGAGACTGATTTCTCATTAAAGGGCTGCAATGCTTTGCAGCAAAAGCAGCAGTGGGTTGCCTTTAATTTAAAAAAAAGGCAGAGTGGAAATATTTGAGCTCATTCAAGCAATGCTTAAAGAACATGATTTGTGGCCTTTTTTAAAAAAATGGTTTTGAAGAGCTTTGCATTTTGTTGAAGTAAGATGAACCTTTTCTTCTTAAAGTAGAAACATGACTGGGAAAGAAGAAAGTCCCACTGGCTGTTTGCTTTAATTTTTATAAAATCAAATGGGACAGCTTAAAATCATTCTGGAAGCAGTGGTTTTATAGATCTCCATCCAAGCCAATGATGATGATGAATTCAAACAATAAGACCATGGAATTTTCCCTTTTGCAATAAGCAGTCGGTCTAAAAGGAGGAATTTATTTTGTTATGTGTTGATGCTAAGCAGTAAATAGATTTTTCACATGACATGATCTGGCTTGCTGGGAGACTTGTAAGTTGACTGCAATTGTGTCAGCTCAACCAGACAAGAAATGTTGAGCTTTTGTGCCTATTTGCTACAATGATAATTCTGTAAATACATCTTTAGAAGAAATTGCCTTGAATGTCATTGAAGCTCAGAGAAGCTTTATTTTAAAAATTTTGTTGAGTTACTTGTTTTTAATGTTTATGTATGCCTGTTTTCAAAGTAAAGACTCAGAATTTCTAATCTCACATTCTTGTTTTTTAAGCACATTGTTGGACTTTTGTTGTTGCTTATTTAGAATTTAATAAAAATGGAACTCATAATTTGGATTTAATACTGAATTCCAGGGCTGAAGCAATTTGTATTTTAGCTTGATTCTTTGGAACATAATGGAAACAAGACTTAGGGAGATGTCATGGCTCTTTCAAAAGCCTTGAAGTGAGTTAGATGCACTTAGCCTACATTCTAATCCACATGTTTATAGAAATAAATATAACTTTTGAACAGGCAAGTGTAAGATTGTCAGACCTCTGCGAATCAATGCATGTAGTATGTCAATTGCTATATACAATGTGGAACTTACTCAGCACTCCTTGGCCTCTCTAGTCTCAGAGGACTGTTGATGTGAGTAGGCATTTTGCTGCATCCAGCAGTTGCTGGGATGATAATACCTACCTTGTATCAAACACAAAACAGGGCTGGAGGAAGGATCCCGTGAGGATTTCTTCCTCATCTGAATTGCTCTGAGTCATGTTCCTTCCAGACAGTTCTGGTGTCATTGCAGTCTCCTAGCTGTGGCTGCTGCTGCTACAGCTCAAACCTTGCAGCTTGCCTTTTTTTTTTTATTAAAAAAAAAGCCCTTTGAATCCAAAGAATGAAGGAAGCAAAGCTTGGCTGCAGTACATATTCCAAGTTGATGTCAGAGCTTAATTGAATTATCTTGATTTGGACATTGAGGTGGAGAAAGAGGGGGCGGCAGCAGGTGCATTGGCCAGTAATTCCTTTCTCTTGCAGTCGGGAGACAGAAGCAAAAGGCTTTGGATATAAAAACTGCTTTTTGGGGAGAGGAAGCTGTGCAGATTTGCTTCAGAATAAACTGCATAGACCTGAGTATTTAATTCTACCGGAGAGCCTGTAATTAAAAAGAGTTAAAAGCCAACCACCGTAACCTCTTCACTTGAAGAGCTGGCTTAGAAAAAGATCTGGTGTCAAATTCCTGCTTAGGGGGTCTTTAGTCCAGCAACTACATCTTACTTTAGCCTACTGCATGAGGTTGTTGAGAGAATAAAAGGTAGAGAAAAATTGGTGATTAGCTAAGTTAAAATGTAGTTGTGAGAATAGACAAACGGCTTACCACTAAATTGCACTAGGGATGCATGCAAAGAGTAAGTCTCATTATCACCTGAGAGTCTTAATTCAGAATCAAACCTGTTTAAGATTGGTCAGCAGAAGTACAGAGTGGAATAATGAGGAGCAAACTGGACTGTTTGTTGTTTCTGGAAACTGGGAGCCAAAAAGAAAAGAAACCGAAATGTTTATTACTGTACATCACCAGTGAGACAGCCCTTGGATCCTGCCGCTCCTACTGTGCGGAAGACTTGGAAAAGATCAGAGCTGTTTGTTGCAGGAAGACTGGGGCGTGGGAGGCAGGGCCCCCCAAAAGGCAGATTCATACAGGCTTCAAGGCACCCTCTAAAAATGGGGTACTTTAGACACGGCACTTCCAGGCGAAGGGTGCCGGGGTGGAAGAAACCTGAATAGGCCTGTATTGTTCCGGTCTAGCAGTACAGTAAAATGACAGCCGATTTGCACTCGTAGCATGACTAGTGCCAACGAGCAGAGCATTTGCCCTCATCTTCCCTCGTCCCTTTCCGGCCTCGTTCGGGCACCATCGGCTGCCCGGTTTCCT
>JANHZU010002975.1:65929-76376 GCA_032468055.1 Acrochordus granulatus
AGAGATCTCATATGACCTGCTCCCTTAATTTTAGAACCTTAGGGATATGATCTCTGGATCTTCATATCAAGAAATCTAGTAGAAGTCAGTGTTTTTTTCCATATTTCAGTGAAATTTACCATAAAAACACAGGTAGCACAAAATTATCATGTGGATTTTGGAGCACACTCAGGAAAGTTTTAAACTGGAAAGTGGAATTCCTTAGTTTTTTTTACAACCTCACACAAGCAGGCATGTTAAATCTGCTGCACCTTTTGTGCTGTGTCAGAAGCATTGATGTGACCCATTTGCTTTTAGAAATTCTAAAGAAGTTGAATTAGAGCTGAGTTTTTTTCTGTTTGTTGCTTTTACTGTATTTGAAAACATGTTTTTCTTAAATAAGCTTGTGTGACCCAATCTTGTTTTTTGAAATGTATGATTAATTTCTAATTTTGTAAGGAATGTAGATTCTTTCATTGAGAAATAATTATATCTGTTTGGATTTTTTTAGGAAGTCTATGGAATGCCACGAGTAAGTATCTCTTCCAACATTTAATCTTCCTTTTCTTTTGAAAGGGAGAAAATTGGGGTCTGGAAAAACAGAGGGAGGGAAGAAAAATAGAGATTGGTCCCAAGGATCCTCCCCCTTAACATTCTCTCCATCTTCTATGTACATGGCCAAAAAGATAATCAGCACTACCTCATTTGCATTTATTTGGAAATCAGTGGAAACTAGCCTTAGTTCTCTGAGAGAGAAATAAAAAAGGTTTTATTTTGCTTTTTTCATAATTAAGTCTAGATATTGAAAAAAATAACTCAGTCAAGGTTTGTGACTTCAGTTGGGTGAGGTCTGAAGTTATTTTTTCTGATAATCCTTTCAAACAGGATGAAACGGATTCCAAGACAGCGTCTCCTTGGAAAGTAGGTCTCCTTTGAAAATAACTCTAACGGGTGGATCCTAGAAAGAGAACAGCACATCTGAATGTGCTGCTTTTGTGCAGTTAATGTGATTGTGTTTGTTAATTTTAATAATCCTTGTTTTCAATTCCTGTTCTGTCTCCAGTCTGCAAGACTGATGATACACACAGTACAAACATTCAAGTCTATCAAGGTAAGGTTCTGTTCCATTGCTCTGAATGGAAACAGTCTGAAAACCTTCTTTTCTCTCTTCCTTCAAACTTCCATCTGCTTTGAAACCTCAGAGGAAATTCTTAGTTTTAAAAACATGTCAATTGATTTAGAAGCAACAGTGGATATGGAAACTACTTTCTTCTACATAGTATTTCTATTATGATTGCCATTCTCCTCTCCATGTTACTTAAGCACTAGTATCCTAATTTACCACTAAAAAGAATGCAGTTGTACAATAATTGCACATTTCCTTCTGGGACTTTTTTTTCCCATGGCTTAAGGCATTATTCCTTTAAAGACTTAAGAAAGAATGTTGCCGCATGTTCTTAGGTTTATATATCCTCCTCTTTTATTTCTTTTGCCTTCCAGGATCTGAATGAGCGCTGGAGATCTCTACAGCAGCTGGCTGAAGAGAGGAGCCAGCTGTTAGGAAGTGCCCACGAGGTCCAGCGATTCCACAGGTGAGAGCAGCTGCCTGTTCCAGCCCCTGTATCCTCTGGTAACTCTAGTGGTCAGTTCAATTTCTGAACTGCCAGATCTCCCTTGTGATGGTAAGCTGACGAGCCAGAATTGACAGACCATGATTGGTGCCACTTGAGTTTTGGGTGATATCTGATTGGATAGTATTTTGCCTTGATGTTCATGCACGTAGATTCGTTGTCCAGTTTCCTGCCAAAGGGCTGGACAACATAAGGACTCTTACTGATTATTATTGTGACATTCCAGAGATGCTGACGAGACCAAAGAATGGATTGAAGAAAAGAATCAAGCCCTCAACACTGACAACTATGGGCATGACCTGGCAAGCGTGCAGGCCCTACAACGCAAACACGAGGGCTTTGAAAGAGACCTGGCAGCCCTTGGTGACAAGGTTAGAGGGGAGATTGCAGAAGCCTCCCTCTTTCAGGGCCAAAAATATCCCATCCCTTCTGATCTTCTCCTCCTGTCATTCTGCATCAGGTCAACTCTCTTGGAGAAACTGCAGAGCGGCTGATCCAGTCTCACCCTGAGTCATCAGAAGATCTTCAGGAAAAATGCACAGAACTAAACCAGGCTTGGAACAGTCTTGGAAAACGGGCCAACCAACGCAAGGAGAAGCTGGGGGAGTCCCACGACCTGCAGCGCTTCCTCAGTGACTTCAGGTGGGTTTAGGTTTGAGGGCAACAGCTCAGAATGGCCTTCCCTGCTCCCCTAGAGACTTGCCTGTCTAACTGGGGTTATCTTCTACCTTTGCTTGCCAGGGACCTCATGTCTTGGATCAATGGGATCCGAGGGCTCGTATCCTCTGATGAGCTGGCCAAGGACGTGACAGGAGCAGAAGCTTTATTAGAGAGACACCAAGTAGGTGCAGACAGATTTGGGAGGTTCTTGAAAGGTGGGAAGGGGCAGAAGTTTCCCTGAAGGACAAAGACCCCTATGCAAAGGTAGCGTTGAAGTCTGTTTTCTGTGGCTTCTTGGAGGAACCACAAATTAGTCTCCTATTTCTTAACTTTTTATTCCATTCTTCCACCAAGGAGTTCGTGGGAGCAACCAAATTCCTCTCCAGCCCTTGGAGGTGGGCTGAGAGAGAGTCTTTGGCTCTAAACTGCATAAGACTGATGGGGACAGATTTGACTGAGATTTTGGCCATTTCTATAGGTCTTTGGGGATTAGCATCAAAAACACGTCTTGCTGTTCCCTAAATACTTCTGTTTCTATGGCTGTGGATAGGCCTCTTTGGAGGACTAGAGTGATAGAAAGCCAGAATTCTACCCCAGATCCTCACCGTAGACCTCCTTATGAAGATCCCATGTGGCTCCCTCAGCTGAGTCCCTGCTTCTCACTTTCTTACAGGAACACCGCACCGAAATAGATGCCAGATCTGGCACCTTCCAGGCCTTTGAACAGTTTGGGCAGCAGCTCCTGGCCCGTGGCCATTATGCCAGCCCTGAGATCAAGGAAAAGCTGGACATCCTTGACCAAGAACGGACTGACTTGGAAAAAGCCTGGGTCCAGCGCCGGATGATGTTGGACCAGTGTCTGGAATTACAGGTACATCCATTTGACCTCTCCTTTGGTGGCAGAGGTGAATTCCTGGAATGTAGTTCCTCTGTGGGAGAAACAAGAACTGAACCATGTGTGAATAAGGGATCAGTCTTGAGTCATTACACATGACCCAAACAAAGGAGGGCAATTGCTATGAAAACTGTTAGACATATGCAAGGTCAGAAGTTTTGGCACTTGGAGAAATTTTTGTAACCTTCAGACAGCCGTTAAAGTAGTAGATAAAATTTACTTTTGTTTGGCTCATTCTGTTTAAATCCAACATCCCACCTTAGTTGTGGCCTAAGCTGAGAGGAGAAAATTGGCCATAGTGAGGGACTGGAACACCACTTGGGGTTAAACCAGGTACATTTTACTTAATGTGTCTGTTTCTCCCTTCAATTTAGCTCTTCCATAGGGACTGTGAGCAGGCAGAGAATTGGATGGCCGCCCGGGAGGCTTTCTTAAACACTGAAGATAAAGGGGATTCTCTGGACAGCGTGGAGGCCCTCATCAAGAAGCATGAAGACTTTGACAAGGCCATCAATGTCCAGGTGGGTTGGGCACCTGAAAGATGGAGGTACTGTTCCTTAGAGAAGATGGCTTATGATTGACTCAGCTACATAGCAGTTGGCACTACCAACTTCAGGCAAGACAGTTAGCAATCATTCAGGCCTTGAAAGAGTGTCTGGGTAGCACCTTATGCAAAAGGGAGAACCTAGCAGAAAGAATATATGTTTTGCAGATGTTGGACAAAGGACTGACATTTGTCCAACATGTTATTTGAATTCTATTTAGGAGGAAAAGATTGCAGCCCTCCAGTCTTTTGCTGACCAACTGATTTCTGCCGATCATTATGCTAAAGGGGTCATTGCCAACAGATGCCATGAAGTGCTGGATAGGTGAGTGGGTTCCTTTGATGTCTTTGAGGGGTTCTGTGACATTAATCTTGCGCTCGGTTTGTTGCAAATTCTCTTGAGGGTTCCTGATGCAAACCACAGTGCTTTGTTTGTAGGTGGCGTCAGCTGAAAACTCAGATGATTGAAAAGAGGTCTAAACTTGGAGAATCGCAGACCCTGCAGCAGTTCAGCCGAGATGTGGACGAAATAGAGGCTTGGATCAGTGAGAAGCTCCAGACTGCAAGCGACGAATCGTACAAAGATCCCACCAATATTCAGGTGAGCCTGATTGGACCCACAAATGGGAAGATGTGTGGGTTGTTTCTGGCCAGGAAAGGTCCTCAGAATATGACTTGTGATAAGCTGGAGGCAGTGTGTACAGGCAGTCCTCAACTTATGACTGGTTGTAAGTCACTTTTTTCACTATTGTTATAACTTTGAATGGTGGCTAAACAAATGGTTGTAAATTGAGGACTACTTGTACCTGTATAAACTCCTGCCTCGAGGCAGGAGAAAAATTAAGGATAGCGGAATTTTCCTTATGTTGCAAATCCTAAAATATTTTGACTTTGAAAATCCTGGATTGGATTTTATGAGACATCACCTGCCGGTTCATCCTTGTCACCCCTGTAGGAATGTTGGGACTACAGCTCCCAGAATTCCCCTTCTGCTTGTAATGCCACTCCATTCTGCCCTCCCCTTCCAGGAGTCAGCCATCATGATATGTCCATAAAGCTGGTCATTTCCCCCATGCTTCCTGGAGGGATTTTACATAGGCCTGTGCATGCTTTGGGATTTTTCCAGCAAATGTTCATACTTACTGACAGAGCATCAGAATCTAAAGGTGTAAGGTGTTATTGGCCCAGGGCCAATTCAGCAGCCCTGGCATTAAATATCTACTTTTCAAGGCCCTGACTAAGCCATATCTTCCCCTTTGCTGGTCCTATTTCCTGCAAGCTCTACAGGCAGAAACTAAATATTTTTAAAGTCATTTCACTGACACAAAATTAAAGTAGCCGTTTCTGGATTAGCAGAAGTGGCACTGATCTGTTCTTCTCTCTCTCCATCTGTTTTTATAGCTTTCCAAACTCCTGGTAAGTTCAAAAAAGTCCAGCCTGATTTGTCTTAATGTATGTTGAAGTCTGTTTCATCCACTCATTTGCTCATTTGTTCAGTCATTCTTCCATTGTTTTTTATCACTCATTTGGTGATTGTTTTGTTGTTCCCTCCTTGATATGGTTGTCTGCCTTTTTGGTTCTCATAGTGCCTCCTCCCCATTAACCTGTTCACTTTACAGCATGATCTGCTTGATTTTGTTGGTGACCTGCCTGTACCCCCTATATTTCCCCCACCCTAGAGGAATGAAGTTGAACCTTGTCTTGTCTCTGTCTTTTAAAGTCTTCTAGCTGGGCTCTCCCAGCTTGGTCCTCTCTAGATGTGTTAAACTAAACTCCCATTATGCTGAACTGGCATGGCCATCATCCTTCTGGAGAACAGGCGTCTGGGGGCTGAACTAGCCTGTTGCTGCTGCTTTTTTGGAGGCAGGCCAGCTGTGCCTAGGATGGAAACTCCCTTCCCTTTGCAAACATGGAAGGAAAGGTTGGCCAAAACTGTTGACCGCAGTAATTTAGCAAAGAAGTTGACAGACAGGGTTGAGAGAGAGATTAATAACTACCCTTGAGAGGGCAGAGAAGTCAACAGGGAATGGATTTCCTTCCTTGATGGTCAGCAATGGGTTCTAAAAGCCACATTCCTCCAAACACTTCCAGTCTTGGAAAAGCTAGTGTCTGGCCAGATGTCTGCACTTAACTCTTCCTCTGATCTAGCAGCTGGGTTCACGCAGTGCTCTAAACTTCAAGTGAACAAAAATAGACCTTCTCTGTTCCCAAACTGTGAGAAAAAAATCTATGGCCCCTTTGCACCACGTGTGAATCATAAAACACCCAACTCTCTTGACTCTGGTGTGTGAACCCAGCCTACGTTTGTTCTATTTTCTCCCTCTCTTTCTCCTTCCTTCCCTTTTCCCCTTTTTCGTGAGGTGAGGGCCATAAAGGTTTAAGGGGGCCAGAAAAACTGAGGGGCTTTGTTTTTTGATCCCCAACAAGTGCTGTGCTCAGAGTGAGTTTCCCTAGTTCAAGTAGCAGACAAGTGGGAAGAGGAGGCTGTGGGCCAGTAGCTTTTACCAAAGGTCATTTTCCAGTACAAAGTGGTAGAGGTCCTGAAAACACTGTCTGCATTTTTATTCCTTTCCCTCTTGTGCTACGAAGCAACATGTTTTACCATGTTTTCATGATACAAATCCCTTCTTTTAAGCATGCATTCATGCATGAAATTGAGATGGCTTTTGACACCCTGGAGCCTTTCTGATGGGATATTCCCTTGTCTTTGGGATATCCTGAGCTCCAAAGTCCATTTACTACAGCCTCTTGTAACACCAGCACCAATGAATTTTCCTCTATTCCTGACCAGGCAACGCTCCCCTCTTCAGGGAGATAGACAGGATTTAAGTTCATAATGGTAGCCCTGGAGTTGCTCCAGATGTGAAATAACCTCCTGTACATCATATCTTGGTCCTTTCTATGTCTGAAAGCTCTTCAGGAGCCCAGTTGTTTTAACAGTTGCTCTTCTGCTACCTTCAGAGTAAGCATCAGAAGCACCAGGCCTTCGAAGCTGAGTTGCATGCCAACGCGGACAGGATCCGTGGCGTCATTGATGTTGGAAATTCCCTCATTGACCGAGGTGCCTGTGCTGGCAGCGAAGATGCCGTGAAGGTGGGTATTGTCTTCTGGAGCTCTTGATCACATTGCATTTGTCCAACTGAAATAAAATTGCATGCCAATACTAATTCCTATTTAATGGAGCAATAAGAATGATATTAAGAGAGCCTCTATTAATGAAAGATGATTTTCCACTTGGGATATGAGGTTTCCCTGATGTTATGCCTGGTGGAATTTAATCGAGACTTCTCAAGGCATTTCCAAGCAGGTCAGTTTCCAGTTTTCTTCTGCCAACTAGCAGCAGCAGTTGATTACGGTGTTCCCTTCCCCATGGATAAAGCTACCAAAGTTGATGGTCCAGAGCAGATTCCTAGAAGCCTGAAGGAGAAGCTCACCTGCTCAGACTTCCTTCTTCCTCCCTAATCCTGGGTTCCTTTTCTTTTTTCCACTGGCAGGCTCGTTTGGCTGCCTTGGCTGACCAGTGGGAGTTCCTGGTGCAAAAATCAGCAGAGAAGAGCCAGAAACTGAAGGAAGCCAATAAGCAGCAGAATTTCAACACTGGGATCAAAGATTTTGATTTCTGGCTTTCCGAGGTAGCTCTGTTCCCTTCAACCTCTTCTTGGCAGCTTTGGGCGTGTTTGAATATTTGAGGCCCCCAGTTGCGTTGGAGAAACGCAGTGGCAAAGAGACCCACCTTCAGGCAGCATGTTGGGCTTCTCTTTCAGGTGGAAGCTCTCCTTGCATCTGAAGATTACGGAAAGGACCTGGCATCAGTGAACAATCTCCTGAAAAAGCACCAGTTGCTGGAAGCGGACATTTCTGCCCATGAGGTGGGAATCCCCGGGGGGCGGATAATATGCTCCTGATCTAAAATGATGCTTGCTGATTAAGCATGGATTATCCTAGCCTAATGTGGATGAAGAGCCAAATCTGATTTTCCATGAAAGTGGAGTCCTTCCTGGAGTGCTGCTCATGTGCGGTGTCCTTCTTTCTTCCATGTTTAGGATCGCCTAAAGGACCTCAATGGCCAAGCTGACAGCCTGATGACCAGCAGTGCTTTTGACACCTCCCAAGTCAAGGACAAGCGCGACACCATCAATGGGCGTTTCCAGCGGATCAAGAACATGGCAGCTGCCCGCCGGGCAAAACTGAACGAATCTCATCGTTTGCACCAGTTCTTCCGAGATATGGATGATGAGGAGTCATGGATCAAGTACAGACTTCCTACATTGGCCTTGTAGAGAATCCAAATCCCTGGGGGCTCCCTCTGTTGATTTCCTTTTTTTCCTCTCTTTTGATCCTCAGAGAGAAGAAATTACTGGTTAGTTCAGAAGATTACGGAAGGGACCTCACCGGGGTGCAGAACCTGCGCAAGAAACACAAACGTCTGGAAGCTGAATTAGCTGCACACGAACCTGCAATCCAGGTAAAGAAGTTGTGGTGGTAAGCAGCTTTGAAACCAGAGCAAGGTTATGCCATCTTAAAATAGAAATTTTACCAGAGGCCAGGAGACCATGGGAGGAAATTTATTAAATTTTGCAGGATAGAAGTGAAGTGATTGGACCAAGGACTGTACTAGACACAGTCTATTCAGACTTCTTGCCTTTCTCAAATGCTGCCCTTGCCTTTCTGCTTCGATGTTATTTATTGTTTCTTAAACAACTTTATATTTTCCTGGCATGAGATTTTGAATACTGATTGTTTCCTCATGAACCTTGATTGTTCTTCTACTTTTGTTTTACGTTTAAGTATCTTTAAAGTCCTTGAAATGTTGAGAATGCCAGCCAATACCAAAGCATTGCAATGTGTTAAAATGAAGAAGACTTCTCTGGAAGCCACCATTCAGCAGGAGAGAGAGAAAAAATATGGTTATCATTGCCCTGAAGTGTGATTCTGTTTCTTGGACAGGGTGTGTTGGACACTGGGAAGAAGTTGTCTGATGACAACACAATTGGAAAAGAGGAAATTCAGCAGCGACTGGCTCAGTTTGTGGAACACTGGCAAGAACTGAAGCGGCTGGCAGCTGCACGGTAAGGGCCCGGATGTTGTGGCCTTCAGGCCTTCTTGAGCTAGACTCAAGGGTCAGTCATCCCATGGCAGAATATGAAAAAGCAAGAAGCAGTAAAGGACTGTGAGCTTCACAGTCTTTGAACACACCCAGAGCCATGAAGGAAAGAGGCCATGCCTTCCTTTTGCTGTACAGAATGGAAGATCTGCAGGACAGCCCTTAATTTTCCTGCATTGTTCCTTCCAGCGGTCAGCGGCTTGAGGAATCCCTTGAATATCAGCAGTTTGTGGCAAATGTGGAAGAAGAGGAGGCCTGGATCAATGAGAAGATGACTCTCGTGGCCAGTGAGGACTACGGAGATACCCTCGCAGCCATACAGGTGAGCAGGAAATGCCAGATTTGTTGGAGCAACCCCAGAAGGCTATCACATAGCAGTAGTATCGTGGATGTGGGCAGGGGGGATCCCCATTCAAATGGAGACTTGGTTACAACTGACCAGTTTTATTCTTATGGGGAAAATGAAGGGAGATTCTCATGTTAGCCACCTTGGACTCCCAGAGAGAAGGCCAGTATAAATGCCGTGAACAGATCTATGAAATGCTTACAATTCCATCTTGCCTTTCCTCAAGACGTTCACAGCTGCTTAGCTGGTTTTCTCTCCACGTGGCAGCCCTGCAATGTAAGGGAGGCTGTAGGTAGTCCTCAACTTACAACTGCAATTGTAGTAAGTTGTGGCAGTCTTAAGTGGGTCGCCCTGTGGCCCACCCAATTTTATGGCATTTCTTGCAGTTGATAAGCAAACTTGGTGGTCCTTAAGCAGTCCCATTATATCCAATGGCCATTTTTTTTTGCCAGAAACCAGAAGCAAATGTCAGCTCCTGGCAAAAAAAACACCAAAAATGGTGACCATGGGATGCTGCAAGTGGCCATAAATGAGGGTCAGTTGCCAAGTGCTCAAAATGCGATCATGTGATTTTGGTGAGCAAAAATCTTCAGAACTTCAAAAACGGATCTTAAGTAACAGTGATGAGGTCCATCATCATAACTTCAAATGGTCCTAAGTTGAGGACACCCAAATATGCAGTTTACTCAGGGCAGGGCTACATTGTCTGGAGGTCCAGTCTTGCCAACTTTCCTCCTTCCTTTGCAGGGCCTGCTGAAGAAACATGAAGCGTTTGAGACTGATTTCACCGTACACAAGGACCGAGTGAACGACGTCTGTGCCAATGGCGAGGACCTAATCAAGAAGGTAAGAGGAATTCAACCGCCCCTTGAAGGGCTCAACATCCCTGGGTGTTTGGGCACCAAGACAAGGGCAGAGGCTGTAGCAGCTGTTTCTGCTAAGATCAGAGAGGTCACTTGGGGCTGAAAGCTTCCCACCAAAGAGATTACCCAGTTGGGTCATGAAACCTCTGCAAGAAAACGACCAAGCCCAGAGAGCACCAAGGGCTCACTGCTTGCCACATCCTCTCCTCTTGCCAAGTCGTGTGGAATATAGTGGCTTTTTCCTTGCCCTTTTTACACTCTGCCAAACCCAGCAGATATTTGTGGAATGTTATTTGACATCGCACACCTTTCATTTTCCCTGCAAGATAAAGAATTTCCACAGGGCCTGGAAAGCCACCCATTTGCCACAATTTGCTTCAGACACAACCTGTCCCCCATTTTTTCCTGCTGTTCTTTCATTAGTC
>JANHZU010002975.1:76476-92174 GCA_032468055.1 Acrochordus granulatus
ACCACTTCACAGGTTCACCAGAGAGGCCATGCTCAATGGCTCACTTGGGGATGAGTAAGGGATTTAGGAGCTGGACATCTACATCCCAAAGGCTCTGTCCATTGACATCTCCTGTTGTCCACCTAATAAGCCTAATCAGATTAAGAGAGAAATGCAGCCTCCCTGGAAGTCATATATGGGATCCCGTGGCCAACCTTTTTCTCACCACCAAAGAAGCTGCTTGAATAAGCAGCAAAACGTCTCATACCAAAAGAAAAGGAGTCCAATTGCCATGACTTAACCTCCAGACAGGATGACTGAGAATCTTCATTGACATTTGCCACAAGTAATATGCCACATTTCTCCTCCTTTCTCCCCAGAACAATCACCATGAGGAGAACATCACTGCCAAGATGAAGAGTCTCAAGGGCAAAGTGTCCGACCTGGAGAGGGCAGCCTCTCAGAGGAAGGCCAAGTTGGATGAGAACTCCGCCTTCCTCCAATTCAACTGGAAAGCAGACGTAGTGGAATCCTGGATAGGTACAGGCTGCATGGCCATGGAAGCAAGGGAGGGACAGCCACCCTCAAACAGAGGGACAGGTCTGGGTAAGGTGTGGGAGCCCCTAAAACACGAGGAGAGACATCTCCTTGCAAGTTCTCCACATGTTACCAGCAGTTTCCCATTCTATTATGAAAATCCAAGTCTGCAGTGAATGGGAAGGATTGAATTTTTTATAAATACATAAGTGGGATGTGGAAACAGAACCTGTGTGTGCATCTCCTAGGTGAGAAAGAAAACAGCCTCAAGACAGATGACTATGGACGAGACCTTTCTTCTGTGCAGACACTTCTCACCAAACAGGTGTGTGGCTGCCAAGGAGAGAGGGGATATTTGGCTCAAGAGCACATTGAAACCATAACAAGCCAGGTTTCCTGAATGTTTCTTTCTTTGTGCCAAGCTTGACCTTCCCTCTTCTCATGTCCTAGGAAACTTTTGATGCTGGTCTCCATGCCTTCCAGCAAGAAGGAATCGCCAACATCACCACCCTAAAAGATCAGCTGCTGGCAGCCAAGCATATCCAATCAAAAGCCATCGAGGCTCGCCATGCCTCTCTGATGAAGCGCTGGAACCAGCTCTTGGCCAACTCTGCAGCCCGGAAAAAGAAACTCTTGGAGGCCCAGGAGCATTTCAGAAAGGTGAGAGCAGCCTTGGGACACTCCTGAATCAGCCATGCCCGGAGATGCTGCAAAAATTTTTTTAGCAGACCAGGCTGGACAAAAAGCTGGGGGAACCATTTCAAGGAAGGGTGAGCGATGTAAGCCACCTCTTTGGAAGATTGGGGGGCTGCCTTAGAAGACCATAGCCAGTGGCAAGAGAAGAGTGTGCAGTGGAGAATTATTGACCCCACTGAGGTTCAGGAAAAGGCTATCTCAATACACCCCAGGCATGTTTCCTTTTACAAATCTATCATGGAGCAACTAGATCCATAGATGTTTCCCTCTGGTCCTTAATGAATGTTTGAGGGTTGTCTTCTCCAGGTAGAGGACCTCTTCCTGACCTTTGCTAAGAAAGCCTCAGCCTTTAACAGCTGGTTTGAGAATGCAGAAGAGGAACTGACTGATCCCGTCCGCTGCAACTCACTGGAAGAGATCAAGGCCCTGCGGGAAGCTCACGATGCCTTCCGCGCATCACTCAGCTCTGCCCAGGCTGACTTCAACCAGCTGGCCGAACTGGACCGCCAGATCAAGAGTTTCCGCGTGGCCTCAAACCCTTACACTTGGTTCACCATGGAAGCCCTGGAGGAGACCTGGAGGAACCTGCAGAAAATAATCAAGGTAATTCTCACTTCCTGATCACTTTTGTGGAGAGGGAACTCACCTGTCTTTCAAATGCTTGGCCTGGCCTGTGTTAGAGAGACTTTTCCTTCAGGAATCTTGCAAAGGATTCCCAGTGGCTCCGCTCTTTTTTCAGGAACGCGAATTAGAACTCCAGAAAGAACAGCGCAGACAGGAGGAAAATGACAAGCTTCGGCAGGAATTTGCTCAGCACGCCAATGCTTTCCACCAGTGGATTCAGGAGACCAGGTGCTGCTTTCTGGGGTTGACTTGCCATAACATGTCCAACCATGGCTTGTTGAATTAATTAAGCTTGTTTTGCCCATCTCATTAAGCCTTAATCCATGAATTACAGC
Organism: Acrochordus granulatus; assembly: GCA_032468055.1. Lineage (NCBI taxonomy): Eukaryota > Metazoa > Chordata > Lepidosauria > Squamata > Acrochordidae > Acrochordus > Acrochordus granulatus. The sequence goes on from JANHZU010002975.1 coordinate 78,648, forward strand.
CCTCAGAGGAAGGAGTGCCCTTGTGTTACTCAATGTAACATCTTCATGTTCCTCAGAAGCACCACCTTATTTTCTTAAAGGAGAGGTTTGCTGGTAGCTTTTCTTCTAAATGTGAAACTTCCTTAACCCTTTGGTAATCATCTTCAGAACTTCCAAAACAATCAGAGGCACCTTTGAAAAAACATCTCTCTGATTTAGGTTTCTTCAAGCTAAATTCCCCATGTGTTTGTAGAATAGAAACCCAAAAATAATATATGATTTGAAGGGTGAAAAGGGCTAGGAAATTGGGAGTGAAGTCAAACTTCCAGACTTAATTCAGAAGTCGCTGAATTGTAAACCATATCTACTTTTAGTAATGTCTGTTTTTTTTTATTGTCTTCCGCTCTGCTCTCCCATTCCTTATTTTCTCTGGTGGCACCACAATTGAACGGTCGCACTCTACAGAACCTACCTGCTTGATGGGTTAGTATAAATCTCCCTTTTTTCCACCGCTCTTTGCTTCTTTGTGCCAGTGCTGTGCTTGAGGCCACTGTGTTAGCAGAGGTCATCTGGTTTGGGCATTGATGTCTGGATTCTGCAGGAGACCCAGTCAAACATCTGGGAATAGTTCATGGGCCCTGAGAAACAGACCTCAAGAACCTGCCTGCCCATCTCCCCTCTTTACATGCACACACCAACAAACTTTTTTGTCCACAGTGATAGCATTTGTTTCTTCCGAGCTTTCTCCCTCCGTGTTATACCTCTTGACAAACTGAGGACATCTATCTCCTCAGGGGACCCTTGACTTCCTGTCTGGTCTCTGTTAGTACAGTTCAAATTAGAGTGGACATCTTGAGGAACCAGTGCTCAGCAAAACCCTCAAACCAGTTGGCAGCTAGTTCACAGTGTCCCCTGATTTAAGAGTTCATTTTCTTGTCTCAGTTGTCCTGAGCAGTTTGCTTACCCATCTGCTACAGGGTGCTGGATTTGACTCTAAATTTTTTTGCTCCTTTTTTGCCACTTGTGGGATATAAAGGCACCATGGCTCCTTATGCTTCTGATATTAAGGAATGATGTTCTATCACTGATGATGTTACCTAGTTGGGTCATGAAACATCTGCAAGAAAACAGCCAAGCTCAGAGAGCATTAAGGACAGCACAGTTCAACCCTGAGCTACAAATACTCTTTTCTGTGGAATGAGTGATTCCCAGCTTCATAGGAAATGTTTAGCAGCTGTCATTCCTGTCTCAGGTTTCTCTTATCTAAGGAAACTGCTCTGGTTCTGAAGAGGGCTAGGCTTAATCTCCCTCTCAAAAACTTAGCTAGGCTAGACAAGGATCTGAGTCAGTGGATGAGGAGTCATGGAAAATCTCCCCAGGCATTACTTCTTCTTCCTAGAGCAGCTGATAGTTAAACGAGAAGTTGAGATGTTCTAGTGGGACCTTTGGGCAGGAGCTGTTGAAGGGGAGGAGGAGGACCCATAACTGAGTGAGTCCAGAGGAAAAGGACAGTCTGGATTTGGAAAGGCTGTGCCTGAGAGGCTTTGGAGTAGCGAAGCTGGGCAAAAGAGGCCTCTGAGCAAGTGATGGGAAATGAAACAGGAGGGCTCTGATCAAAAAGCCATTTTTCGGCATTTTCTCCCCTGAAGATGCTGCAACCCAGCATCCGTTCTCGTTTTTCTCCTTCTCTGCGTAAGCTCACCACAGCGACGAGGCAGAAACAGCCACCCTCCTTGGACTGTCAATTGTGTGTTTGTGTGTGCCCCCTTGCACTGTGTGTGTAAGTGAGTGTGCTCTCCATGTTCCCCCTTCCCCTGTTTGGAATTTCACATGGTTTCTTTTCTTTGAATAGCATAGCGTACCGTCGTGTTGTTCGCGTCTATCAGTATGAAGTTGGGGATGATCTGTCTGGAAGGTTTTTCTTCTTTTTCTTATCTCGCTGTGTTTTTCTTTGGTTTCTTTTCGCTTTTTTTAACTGCACACTCCTAATTCCAAAGCCTCGCTTTTCTTTTGAACTAACCCATCACTATTGTGAGATGCTCTTGATGGGGAGAAAGGCTTGTGGGTTTTTTCCCCCATTAGCCCACTTAAAATAGGCCACATAACTGCTTTCTGATCATGTACTAACGCTACTGATGATAACCCCCTCGCCTGTAAAATTTAGCAAGTTCTAGTCTTGAACGCCCAGGAATTTTACATCCAAAGCAAAATGGAGAGTCTGCCCCAGATTATGGAAGAGCAGGTACGATTGGGGGTGAGCGTGCCCACTGATTTCCCCAGCCGGATCCTCTCCATTTCACAGGGGCACCGAGAAAGTGAAGCTCGCCCACACAGCCGAGATGTGGTTTTGTGCACCAGTTGTTTGTTGTAATTTTCACACCTGAATGTTTCAGAGCAGAGGCTCTGAGCAAAAAGTGAACCAAAACTCTCTGCCCTCTGACTTAAGAACTGTCTGTTCACAAAGTTAATGCTTTGGGATTTAATCTGGATTTCAAGAGTCTTTGGCTTCTGTTCATTTCCAAAGTTTAAAGCTAACCCGTATATTTATTAGTCATACAGAGGCAGAAAAAACATTTTTGAATTACAGTTCAAGGTATCCTTTGTAGAGAAACAAAAGGGTCTTTTGGGATCACTTTAAAAAGAGCCCTGACCAGCTGCACCTCTGATGCCAAGGTGTTTTCTTTCCTCTGCTTGGACAGCTCTTGCCCTATGAGCAGGAAGCGTTCAAAGCCAGCCAGTCATTTGTGCAAAGGTTTTCCATCCCCATTTCACTGTGCAAAGCCTCACTGGAGTCTTGTGCCCCTCATTGGCCCTGCTCATCTCAAGCAATTTACACGCAGCTTGTGTGTGTTGAGCCCAGTTGGATGGCTGAGGATTGCAGGGAGACAACCCCCTTCTCTTGAGACCCTCAAGAAATTGGCGCTTTAGAATTTTGCATGATTTTGTTTCTCCTCGTAACGGTTTTGTGAAATGGGGCTTGAAATTAAGCACACAAAGTCTCTTGACCCAGCAGGCTGGGAATTTGGTTCTGAAAATGACCTTTTCTGTGTTTCTGGGATACATCGAAGCTTTTTGTTCATAGAGAAGAATATTCAGAAAGAATTAGAAAGGTGAAATTGGTTGTGTCGCTCTCAGTGGAAGATCAGCTTTCTAGATTGTGCAGTACGTTTATCTGCATGGATGCACACATGCAATTTAATGTAATCAGTCACAGCTTCTCATGGGGATCCTCACTCTACTCCAGCTAATATTTAATATCAAGATGAAAGACATAAACTGGATTTTATAGGTTTTCTTAATTTGTAGACTGCTCAGATAGTGAGATGGGTAGTGTATAAATAAATTTGATTAAATAAAATATTCCAAAGGCTGGTGTACAAACATCTTAAATTATCCTGGGGAAAATGCTATGGAGGGTGGTGTATCTGCGTGTGTGTTCTTTTGTTGTTTTATGTTGTTTTCTCATTTCAGATGTCTTTGTTCTAAATTTTTTTCAAACTGCCCAAAGTTTTGGAGTTGGGCAGCATACATTTATTTATATATTTATAATTATATTTCTGTAGTATGTATGTCCCTCTGCGTGTGTATCTTCAAGGCAGCTTTGATTACTGGCAACAGTATCAATGTCTTAATTTCACTGAATAGATTTGTGCACGATCCATCATTAGGGAGGCAAGAGTGTTAATTCTAAGCCCCATTTCTTTGACTGGTTGAGGACCCTCGCTCATGCCAAACCTTTCTTTAGGTCTTGCATGGTAGAAGAATCAGGAACTCTGGAATCTCAGCTGGAAGCAACTAAGGTATGTATTTGGAGGAAATGAAATATGGGGGAAGATTCCTGTCAAGGCAGAAATAGTTGCAAGCAAGAATCACTGGGGAGATAACCTAAAATTTGTTTCCTAATTTTGTGACAAAGCAATTCAGTGAGTTCCAAAGTGTTTGCTTTGCCCCAGGAGAAGCTAAACATAGAGCAGGCACAGTGTATATGAAGTTTTAAAAGATTAATACTTGCATTTTGTAGTAAAAGAGAGTGGCTTGGGATGGTCCCTTCAGTTGCAGTCAGGCTTTTGCACCCTTTGGGAGGACCTTGCTGGGTGTGCAGCCTTGGGCACAGTTCTCCCTCCTCCCCTTAGCGCAAACACCAGGAGATCCGGGCCATGAGGAGCCAGCTAAAGAAAATTGAGGACCTTGGAGCAGCTATGGAAGAGGCCCTGATTCTGGACAACAAGTACACAGAGCATAGCACAGTGGGGCTGGCACAGCAGTGGGACCAGCTCGATCAGCTCGGCATGAGAATGCAGCACAATCTGGAGCAGCAGATACAGGCCAGGTGGGGGCAGCCACCCTGGGATGGGGGCACGGCAGTGCAGAGAAAGATGGGGTGGGAGATGAGTTAGCTGCAGACATCTCTCAGGCTTTCTTATTGGAGCCTCTCTTGGGAGCTGGAGAGTTCCTTAAATTGTGGAGTTGCAGTGTTGATATTACCTAGTTTGGTGATGAAACGTCGGCAGAAAAACAAGCTCAGAGAGCACCTAGGACCCCTCAATTCAACCCTAAGCTACAAATATTGTCTTCGATTAGTTCCTTAAATATTGCGACTCCCTTCCAGGGTCCTGACCAAACAAAATTTTAATCTGCAAAGCATGTTTCCCCTCAGAGGAAAAAACATCTCTCAGCTTTATTGTCCTCTGCCAACTGAAAAATGGTTTTCAAACCACTGATTACGTTCATGCAACTTACTAAGTCGAAGAGTCAAAAACTCTTCCCATTTTGGGAGTGAGGACATGCCCCATCGGGCTTTTCCAGCGCCCACCAGAAGTTGGACAGCCCTCTGAACTAGCTCATTCCTCTTGTTTTTCAGAAATACCACTGGAGTCACTGAAGAAGCTCTGAAAGAATTCAGCATGATGTTTAAGTAAGTTTTTAATGGTTTTGGGACAGCCATTCTGGCCTGCAAACCTCCTCTTGGGTGCCAAACCTCTCTGTCCTGTTTTAAACTTGAGTTCAGACTGAAACTGAAAAGAGGCATGTTAGCATCATGGATGACTGCTGTCCGAGGGAAAGAGAGAGCAGTCTCTTTCCTGATTATCTGTGTGCGCGATCAAATCCCACCATCTTTTTGTAGAGAAAAGCAGTGCTTGGAGAGTCCTTCATAGACTGCCGGGAAAAGGTTTAGCCAGTGAAGGTAATGAGCTGCTTTGCATTAACTCTAGGCACTTTGACAAGGACAAATCTGGCCGTCTGAACCACCAAGAATTTAAATCCTGCCTGCGCTCCCTTGGTTATGATTTGCCCATGGTGGAGGAGGGAGAGCCAGATCAAGAATTCGAGGCTATTCTTGACACGGTTGATCCAAATCGGTAAGAGCATTCAGATGGACGCCCTTTTTATTTTTCACCCCAAACGCTCTAGGGCAGCGTTTCTCAACCTCAACCTTCGAAACTTTAAGCTGGGTGGACTTCATGCCCAGAATTCCCTCTCTGGTCACCTCCAATGCTTGTTTTTTTCCTCCTCCTGGCAGGGATGGGCATGTCTCTCTGCAAGAATATATGGCCTTCATGATCAGCAGGGAGACGGAGAACGTGAAGTCCAGCGAGGAGATAGAGAGCGCTTTCCGTTCCCTCAGCTCGGAGGGCAAGCCCTACGTGACTAAGGAAGAACTTTACCAGGTAAGGGTCTGTGGTTGGAGCCCCAACTGGAACAAAATCTTTTTTGGATCATAAATATATCAAGACAATTGTCATAAGGTGGAGTCACAAGCCCAAGCTAACAGCAGCAGCTACCAGCACTGGTGTTGGTTGATTTAGAACAATATTAAGCTGCTGTATTGCAGGAATTAGCATGCTTTCTGCCCCTTTAACATAATTTTAATTTGCTGAAATGCCACATAATGCAGGTAATTTTGTCACCTGTCTCTAGTAAGAGAGGCCAGAGAGATCCACCATAAAAGTAATGAAGACAACCTAGATAAGGGTTATTTTTAAAAAAAAATGTAGAAAGATCATGTCACTCAATGAAGACCCTACCCGTTTCTGATAGCCACCTCCATCACTATATCGTTTTGGTGCTTATGTTCAGTCATTCTGCTAAGTCTGACATTTTCTAGCCTTTGAATTAGGCAGGGAGGAATTCAGTAGTCCGAATTCAAATTTCTTGCTCCAAAGAACTTCCCTCCTCCTCGGAGAGGGAGAGCGTGTCCTTGGCTCTCTGACCCCATTTCCCCAACCCTCACGGTGGCCCCTCATCTCTTGCCTTTCAGAATCTGACCCGGGAACAGGCCGACTACTGCATCTCGCACATGAAGCCCTACATGGACAGCAAAGGCCGAGAGCTCCCCTCTGCCTACGACTACATCGAATTCACACGTTCCCTCTTTGTGAATTGATCTCCGGTGCTCAACCACCCGCCCACCCACACCCCCAGGATCCTGAGAATGCGCTCGTGTCTTTGGCCTCTCTTGCTTTCTGCATGTTTCCCCCTCTTGTGCTTGAAAATAACCCCAGTGTAACCTTAAAACGCTTTGCTTAAGCCTCTGTTCTCAGTAGAAGGAACAAAAAAATGTCACTGTGTGCTTCAATAAAACTTACTGGTCCAAATGAACCCCATGAGGATTTTTTCATATCTCTGGAGCAGCGAGTTGAGAAATCTTTGTCAGCAAAATGCAAAGTTCCCTTGCCCAAGCCGTGCAATCTTGCAGAACGTGAGTTACAGTTGAACTTTTATTTATTATTATTTATTTACAACCATCTCCATTGCTCTGTTACAAATAGTGGGCATCAACAAAGGGACTTTCACAGCCTGCCTTAAGCATCTGTACTTTTAAGAAAAACACAGTACTGGACAAATTAATTGGTGACCTCATTTGCTAACTGGTCAAGGTGGGTCATCTCTCGCGGCGCTTCTTCAGTGAAATCAGAACTCAGCTGCCAGACCTTCACTGTCCCACTGCCATCTCCAGCGGCAAGGAGCTGAGGCCGCCGGGAGTTGAACTCCAAGCAGTAGATGGGGGCTTGGTTGGATGTCTGCCTGATTGAAACTGAGGGCTTCTGGGAGCTCTTTGCAAAATCAAACAGCTGCACTTCCCCTGAAAAACAGATCAGACAAAAAATGGCTTTCCTTGTGTCCCCAAGCTGGATTCCTAGTTCTCCAATTATTCAGGGCTGGTTCCAAAATTTAAAATTATTGTAGTTTGTAAAAACAAAACAAGATTAGGGAAATAAGTTCTCTGAAAAGTGGGAATGGTCCCAGCCTGTGGAGTTTGTCTGCTAGTAAAAATAATTGTGAGTTAAGCACCAAACTCACTGCAGATGAGGTGAGCCAACTGCCAGGGTGCAAATAAAACCAGGGCCTGACCCACACGTGACAAATCCCCCTCCCCAAAGCTAGCCAAAGCATACATACCTTCCCCTGAACCAGCTGCAAAAACCAAGGGCCGTACCGGTGACCATCTCACACTGAAAATGTATTTCTTCGACAACTGAAGGGAAAGAAGTGGGTGAGCTTGCAGCATGGAGTGTAAATGAACGTGCCCGTCAGTCCCTCCACTCAAAAAGAGATTCCTTGGGCAGGAAAAAAAAAAACAGCTTTGGGTCAGGAAATCCAGAGAGAGAGCAGCGTTTGCAGTTGATTGTTTTTTTGTTTGACTAGAATTCCAACTATTCTACAGGCATCGTAACTCATAAGGTGACTCTAGTCTTTGCTGAGACTAAACACACATTAAAAGAACTAACATGAAATTGATGGTTTTTGGAGCCTAGAATCACTGTCTTTAATCAAAAGAAATCTTGCGTTGTAGCTGTGTTTGAGTCAGATATTAAAATCCAGGTTTGCTGTTCCTCTAAAACATGTTTTCTTCTCCTTGTTTGTGCAAGTTTAGGTTGCCCCTTCTGCTCGGAAGGCCAGACACCACCCCCAAGCAGGACTAATTACTGCTTTAAACCTCATTTTGCTAGATTACTACAATACATTATAATTCCCCAGTTTACAAACCTCTCTGGTGGGGGCCACATATCAGGTGAACACAACATCACATAATAGTTACACATGATGTGCAAACTTGATCAAACCCACAAATGCGACCAATGCTGTTTGTGCTGGTTCTTCCAAATATTTGAGTGCTCCAGATGCTACCAGAGCGGTTAGGCCTTACCTGTGGAAAGGGGAGCAGCTGACACTGTAGATGGGTCCACTATGTGGGGAGAAGATGAACTGGGCAGGGGCCCTGAGGGGGATGGAGCTGCCCTTCTGCAGGATGGCAACTGTTTTCACCGCGGTCGAGCATTTCAGCAAATAGCCACCTTCCGTGCCGCTAATGAAGACGCTGGGCTCAAAGTGGGAGAAGGAGAGGGACGTCACACCCACCACCATGTCTCCTCTTGAATGCTGGGGGAAGGGGAGGGGGATTCAGTGGAACCATCCTGCCTAAGAAGCAACCTCAGATGCATACCCACCAAAAGTGACCAGCAGGCTTTGCCTAGGGGTACAACATGTCTCTTACACATTGCCTTGCAGTTGGCCCAAGGTCTTTTGCCTTATTAACCCAGTGGGATGTATTCTGCGCAGGGCTCTGGACGTTCTTTCCTTCAGGGCCTTTCTAACCCACCTTTTTGAGCTTTGTGCTCCTGGGAATCTGCTGCTGGACCAAAGCAAAACCACAGGAAGGGCGGAGAAGGCCGCCTTTTTCTTCCTGCCATAGGACGATCTTCCCATCGGTGGAGACACTCAAGACGCGGAAGGTGCGGGGCTGCCGGGGGTCTCGGAGCCAGCTGACCTGAAGCCCAAAATTGCAATCAGAGAGTTGCTGAAACCAGGTACTCACAAAGGAGCCAGACTGCAGCCTTTTCCCACCTGTACCTGATACACAGGATCGGTGTGGGTGTCATCAGTCATGCCCGTCCTCCAGATCAAAAGATCTTCCTGCCTGCTGGTGTCCCAGATCAAGACCTCCCCATTGAACAGGCCTCCTGAAAAGGTGCAAAACACAATTTATAAGCTGGCAGGAAGTTTTAGGAATCAAGTATGATGCTCAACCTTTGTCGATTTCCTCTCCTGGTCCCAAGTGAGCTTAATCACCAATACTTTATCCAGCAGACCACAAAGGTTAAGTCAAATTCCTTGCATGTCTAATCATGCTTGGTCAATAAAGTACAGTATCTGAATCTGAACTCTCTGGGGTGTCCACCTGAATCACTGTGGCTGCACAAAAGAAAGGTAAAGCTGGCAACAGAGGTTGAAATTACAGAACAGAAGCACTTGCCAGCGATGAGGGAAGGCTGCTGGGGGTGGAAAGCTATACACATGACAGCACTGGCGGTCTCCACCACAAGGTCGGGGTGGTGGGGGTTCAGTGCTCGGCGGTCGAGATTCCAGGTGCAGAGGAAGGATTTTTCAGAGCTCCAGTCTCCATCATCCAGTCTGGAAGGAAGAAGAGAGGCAGAGCAATCAAAGGGCAGCTGAAAGGAAAGAGGGACCCTCCCCCAGAACAAAGCTTCCAGTAATTGTGAGATTACTGGATCTCTTTCTGCTCACCTGCCATAGGAGCAAGCAAGAACGGCCCCCGTGGCATTCCAAGAGATGCTGGTGACCTGCAGGTTGTGGTCCTGAGCTTCTGGGTACGACAAGCTATGCACGCAAGAGACCTGCAAGGAAGCAGGAGAGTGGTGAGGGGGCCTAGCAGAGAAGAAGCCCCCGCAACGGCCGAGAAGCCTTTACCGTTTCATTCGGATCTGACCAGTTGACCTCGAAGCCATCGAACGCATGGCTCTTCCAGTTCTTGTCCAGCTCCCGGACCACCAGCTCCTCCACCCGCTGCAGGAAGGCACACAGCCCAGCATAGTCCACCAAGGCTGGCGGTGGGAGGGGTAGGGACTGGGCCGGGCTGGCCTCGGGGCCTGCCTGGACGCTGACCTCCTGGCTGTGGCGGGTCTGGGCTGCCCCTTCGGCTGTGGGGACAGGGACAGTCTGGGTGCTCTTCTGTGGGAAGACAGACAGCAGGCGGTCAGAAGTCAGGGGTCCAGAGAGAAGCCTCATCATCCACCGCCCCTCCTGAGGATGGCTATTCCAGCAGGGGAGCAAGGGCACAGGATTTTGGGGTGCAAAGGGGCTCCAACCCCTTCCCTGGACGCTTTGTGCCGGCATTACTGTAGCCCATCATCTACAGCCAAGGCGACCGAGGGTGAGGGGAAGGGTCGTCTCCGGCGTTTTGCAATGCAAAAGACAGCGATGCCATAGTCCCCCAGCCTCCCTTTGTCCACTGACGTGGACGATGTGATTTGTAGTCCCTCCTCAAAACAAGAATCGAAGTGGCGGCGATCGCCATCCTGTATGAGCCCCAGCCAGGGAAGGTGAGGAGCAGGCCCCAAATGCAAACGGAGCTGCGGCTGGGGAGGATGGGAGCTGTAGTCTTACGCCCCAGGAGGACAAAGCGGCCCCCACCTCCTCGCAGCGGGCCCCCTGGTCCCTCCTCCACACCGATTCCACATCCAGGCCGCTGGCCGCCGCATTCCCAAACATCCTGGGGGGGAGGGAAAGAGGCGCCGCGAGGCCCAGCGCGACTCTCCCCCGATCGGCAGACCCGCGGCTGCTGAGATGGAAACGAGTCAGACTGCGTCGAGGCGCCGCCGGGTGTCGTCATCACCGAACGCCGCGGCCGAACGTGCAGCGCCCTCTGGACACGCGACGTCCCGCCTCCCGCGAAAAGCGCGTCTGCGACCAGCGCGCGGAGTTGCGGCTGGGTGCGATGGCCGGAGCCGGGTCCGGGCAGGCGCTGGCCTCCCCACGCTCACTGGGAGCAGCCCCGTTGGGGTCTGGCTCCCCTCTTCTGAGGCGGCGCCGCAGTCAGTTTAGGGCACTTGAAAAGGCAGGGCTGATCCGAGGGGGCGATGAGAGCGGGGGAAGCCGAAGGGGGTGTCAAGAAGCACGACCCCGCGCTTAAACGCAGCCAGGCCCCGCACAGAAAGCCTCGGCAGCAAGAAGCAGAGCAGCCCAGCTTGAAGCCAAATCATTCCTGCCAATCGATGGCCCGCAGAGCGCTGCGGCACGTGGAAAACTCCATTTTAAAACAAGAAAAAGAAACCCGGATCTGGGTTGAAAAACTCAGCACCGGGCTTCCGAATCTCGCCTCCTTCCGGCTCTCTCTTCCCAGGCTCCTTTCCTTGGTACCCGCCGCGTTCCCCTTCCCTTCGTTAGATCCAATCTAACTGTGGTTCCGTGCTGGCTAGCAGCCAGCCCCGCTTTCTCCACCTGGGATGCGACGCTCCCGGCCGCCACTAGATGGCGCTCGCGCCACGCCGTCCGACGCCTCGCGCTGTGCGCGCTTCGCGGTTCGGCGCTTGCGGGTTCACACGCGCGGCTCGCCTCGCAGCCGCTCCGGCCCTTCGGTGGAGTTCAGTCGACGTCCTTACCCAGGTCAGAGCCCAAACTTAACAACTGCGCGCACGCAGCCAGCAGACTTGGCTGACTTCCATTGCTGGCGATGCGACGGGCTGTTTAACCCCCAACCGAGATTGGTTAATTAACGTGCGAACTCTGCAAGCGGGTTAGGCCTTTTCTTTCAAGTCGTGGTGATTTTTCTCCCGATTCGGCCTTCTTGTTCTTCTTCAGGATCGGTTGTTTTTAGCAGGAGCTCCCAGCCCCTTGGCAACCTCGCTCCAGTTGGGCAGTGCCGTTCAGATTCGGATCCTTTACGGGCCACGCGTGACGAGACACGCAGGGTATCTGACTCGGGTGCAGCAGCTCCCGGTTCCCTTGCAAGACAAGGGCTTAAGTAAATAAGCAAAATGATGTGTTCAGCAGTAAAGTGTGCATCCCAGTCTATAGTCCACGCTGAGATCTCTATTAAGATCTTAATCTAGGCTAAGAGCAAACCTATATTAAGATTAATAATCTTAAGATTAACGAGCAAGGTTATTGGGAATGCTCTTGGCGTTGCAGATGCAGAATCAGATCAGCCTGATGCCAACCACCCCATGTCTCCTTCCGCCAGGCACAGCCAGGATGGCTCATTTCCGCTCACCCACGGGAATATTTGAAAACGTAGAAGTGAGTGGAAGATGGAGGAGCAGGAATGGGCGGTTGCAGCTCACCGAAGTCAGAGAGAGCCGGTCAAGGAAGAGGACCCTCGAGGCAGGAGTGATTTGGACAAGTGTGCAAGACAGAAGAGGTTGCCTTGATCTCCTGAAGTTGGAAGACGCCATCAAGGAGGTCTACGAAGACTTCAAGATGCTGAGGTCCTACAAGGAGAGAGGCCTGACAGGAGAAAAACTCTCCCTTCACTGCGATCGGTTTCATTATTACCCCGATAAAGACATCCTGCAGCTCACCCTGGAAACATTAAGAACGCAACGGAAGTGGTTGGTCCAAGAAAGTTATCCAGATGTTCGTTCTTCCAAAAGGCTTGCGCGCCCGTCCGTCTCTCTGCAAGACCAAGATCCGGGTAACCAGCCGGAGAGAATCCAAGGCAACCCTGATGCTAGATTTGAGGGTTTGCCACCGAAAAAAACCGAGCCAAACTCTGGAAGGAGAAGACCTTTCAGGGCCCTCTTTTGCTTTTGTGGGAAGGAGAAGGAAAAATAAGGGAGGTCGTTTATCGGAAGAGCATCCAGCAAGTTCACTGTTTTACGTTCCCTTACGACGTTGTTATTCTACGAAGTTATTCTACGTTTGTTAGTAAATAAGGATTTTTCTTCGAGTAACAGAAAAACATTCTTCTACAGCTGTTTGTGGCAGGGGAAAATGTCCCCTCGTGGGTCTCCTTGCAGCCATGGAGAATTTATTTTTTTGAGAAATATCTTTTCTTAAGCATCAACCAGCTTGAAGCATTAGCAGTGCAGCCAGTCCGATTTTAAGCCAGGTTTCCTGGCTAAGATTGGGGCGATTAGCTGTGACCGCACTGGGAAAAATGCAAACACGTTTGCAAGCATGGCCAAGGTGGTCTGGACAAAAGGCCATCGATCTTTGTTCTGGGAGCTCCAATAAAAGAGCAGTCGGCCTGCGCGGCTGCTGTGTTTCTCCATCGCCAGCACTTTTGGAAGTTTTCCGTTGATCCACCCTGGTCTAGTCCCTTAAATTTTGCCCTGCTTAATTTGGAGGAAAAGGCTACGGGGGCGGGGGGAGTTGGTGGTGGCCTCTGCTTGGATGGAAGTTAATAGCTTGGCCCCAGGGGTGATGCGCTTGAGCAGGGAGGCTGGAGAGGTGGGGGGTGATAACGTTTCTCCCTTGGCCCCAGGTGACAAAGCTTTGTGACCTCAGAAATGAGAACAAAACAGATTGCTTTCATCCTCAGCCAAATGGCCAGAAAACTCTTTTCTAAGTCTTTCCCAAGAGACTTACTTGGAACCCTGATGGATGACCCGCACAAGGTGGGTTTCTGCTTTGAAAAAACCCCGTCCCTTGCCATCGCTTCCTCGCTTTTTCTTCTGCACAAAAAAAGTGGATTTCTGCAGTTCAAAATCCCCCAGGCATCCGAAATTGCTGGAATGTGCTGCAGGGAGGGGATCACGGCTAAGGGACCGTCCACTCACCACCACCCCCCGCAAGTCAGGCTCGGCA